>CAUYLG010008182.1:0-73724 GCA_963573385.1 Cacajao melanocephalus | reverse complement strand
AGCTCATTTTGACTTCAAATGTGAATTGAAATATTCTTTAACAATTCTCCATTTTTTTTTTCTTTTAAGAGTCTCACTCTGTGGCCCAGTCTGGAATGCAGTGGCACTATTTCTGCTTACTGTCACCTCCACCTTCCAGTTCAAGTGATTCTCATGCCTCAGCCTCCCAAGTAGCTGGAATTACAGGCATGTGACACCACATTTGGCTAATTTTTGTGTTTTTAGTAGAGTTGGGGTTTAGCCATGTTGGCCAGGCTAGTCTAAACTCCTGGTCTCAAGTGATCTGCCTGCCTTGGCCTCCCAAAGTGCTAGGATTACAGGCATAAGCCACTGTGCCTAGCCAACAATTCTTTAGGAAAAAAAAAAGAAAGATGGAGAATTAAAGTTACTAATAGTTTAAAAAAGCAGAAAACCCCACAAGCTTTATGTCTTTTGGTGTGTTATTGGGTTCTTTTTAAGGACACTATTTAAGGAAACATCTTTTCCCCTGGAAAATTTTGAACAAAAATTGCATTGAAAAACTTGTGTCAGTTTCCAGTGCTAAATTTGGAGGGATTTCCATTGTTCTTTTAGAGTCTACTTAGTCATAGATTAGAAGCAATCATAAGTAACCTCTTCAGCGACATTAATATTATTTGGTTTAGTAGGTTAGTAAATAACTACCCAAGTTGATTCCAAAATGAGAACTTTTTTTAAAAAATGAATATTTAATACATTTGTAGGAAGAGAAGGAATGGCGTAAGGATTAAAATAATTACATTAGACATTTATGTAAAAGATGTTTCATTTTTCAAAGACGTTTCCCCCTTTTCCCTATCTTTTTAAATCTTCCTCAGAGCAATGAATAGTAATTACCACATTTGTGGACAAGCCGCTCCACTGTGTTGGACAGTAATTATTATATCTTTATGTTTCACTCATTATTACCACCCAAAATTCTACCTTCATTTTCCTGCACAGTTTCACTGCACCGTTTCACAATATAATTGTACTCCACTCAAATTAGAAGAGCCCAAAGAAATTAGAGCAAACAGCAGTCAAATTCACATGAATTAGAGAACGAAAGATTTTAAAGTGCTGATTTAGTAATATAATGTCTATTAGTGTAAACCTTCTATTTAATCATATTATTAAAACAGCAATAATAGAAAGCTACATCAGTGAAAAAAGAACTTAGGAATGAGGTAATTAAAATAGCTAACTACATTTTACATACAGATATCATGTATTTCCTGATTAGTATCAGGTAAATATCCAGACTTCTATCTTGAAGTCCGGTCTCAGATAAAAAGAATTATTTAATAATTCACCATTATTTAATGAACTTGCCTAGCCTAACTAACCATTGCACCATTTTGCTACTTTTAAAGTCTTTCTGTTCGTTTTTGAGACAAGATCTCACTGTCATCCAGGTTGGAGTACAATGCTGCTATCAGCTTACTGAAGCTTTCACCTACTGGGGCTCAGGTGATCCTCCTACCTCAGCCTCCCTAGTAGCTGGGAGTACAGGCATATGCTACCACACCTGGCTAATTTTTGTATTTTCTGTTGAGGCAGGTTTTCACCATGATGCCCAGGTTGGTCTTGAACTCTGGGCTCAAACAATCTGCCTGTCTCAGCCTCCCAAAATGCTGGGATTGCAGGCCTGAGTCACTATGCCTGGCCAGCTTTTTGTTTTCTATATAAAATATTTTGTGATAAATAAGATCAGATTCAGAAATCCTTTGTCTTTAGTTGTAAAGAGAAAATGCTCTTGTTCTTTTGTGTTTTATTGCTATGATAAAGTCATATAAGGAGAGTTTTTAGGTAGCAATGGGGGCTTTAAAAAAATAAGCAGTGATTTTTCAGTTTGATACTGACAGAAGTATTTACTAATCTAAAGCAAAATATTAATGGCTCCTTTTGCAGAAGGAAAGAAAGATTTTTACTTCCTCCATGCAATATGTAAAAACAAAAAGAAGTTCAGTTTTGTTTTTGTTATTGTTTTTGTTTTGAAACAGTGTCTCTGTCACCCAGGCTAGAGTGTAGTGGCATGATCTTGGCTCATTGCAACCTCCACCTCTCAGGTTCAAGCATTCTCCTGCTCAGCCTCCTGAGTAGCTGGGATTACAGGCACCTGCCACCACACCCAGCTAATTTTTCTATTTTTCTTTCTTTTTTTTATAAAAAGGGTGAGGCAGTGCCTCACCTGGGAAGTGCAAAGGGCTGGGGAACTCCCTCTTGCAGCCAAGGGAAGCCATTAAGGACTGTCCCCTGTACTCCAGCCCAGATACTGCACTTTTCACATGGTCTTCACAACCGGCAGACTTGGAGATAATTTTTGTATTTTTAGTAGAGATGTGGTTCCACCATGTTGGCCAGGCTGATCTTGAACTCCTGACCTCAAGTAATCTGCCCACCTCAGCCTCCCAAAGTGCTGGGATTATAGGCATGAGCCACCACACCCAGCCAAGAAGTTCAGACTATAGAGTTTTTCATAATGCCATTGAAACCTTATATTCTTATGTTTCATACAGGCTGGGTACTTAAATCTTTGAAAAAAATTTTGAACTAAATTCTCAGAAAGCTTATGAACTTTTGCAGAATTAGAAGTTTACAAATACCTGCCATGTGGCTTAATTATAGATCAGATTAGAAAGGTATGGCATGCTTCTTGTTTTAGCATGCCTCGAATAAAACTAAGAAAAACAAGAATGCCTAGGTTTTGGTAGGCTAAATTTGTGTCTTGACTTTTAGTCCTACTGTCTCCCTTATAGACTCAGTAACAAAGCATCTAGCCTCAGTCTTCATTCTCAGGGATGAACTCCTTAGAGTGAAGTCTTCACTGATAGTTCCCAGCATTTTGAAAACCGAGAATTCCTTTTAAAGTAAAAAATATTGGCTGGGCTGGGCGCAGTGGCTCACACCTGTAATCCCAGCACTTTGGGAGGCCAAGGTGGGCGGATCACTTGAGGCCAGGGGTTCAAGACCCGACTGGCTAACATGGTGAAACCCTGTCTCTACTAAAATACAAAAATATTAGCCAGGCATGGTGGTACACGCCTGTAATCCCAGCTACTTGGGAGGCTGAGGCAGGGGAATTGCTTGAACCCGGGAGGCGGAGATTGCATTGAGCCGAGATCATGCCACTGCACTCCAGCCTGGCAACAGAGCAAGACTCCGTCTCAAAAAAAGAAAAATGTTAGCTGGCCTCCACACAATAGAAGTTTTGAAGTGTTTGAGAATTGCGTCATGATGAAAACAATCAGATTTGTATTTTTTATCATTACAGGAGAATCTACGAACATTTTAAGAACACAAGTCCTGGGCCGGGCACGGTGGCTCAGGCCTGTAATCCCAGCACTTTGGGAGGTCAAGGTGGGTGGATCACCTGAGGTCAGGAGTTCAAGACCAGCCTGATCAACATGGAGAAACCCTGTCTCTACTAAAAATACAAAATTAGCCTAGCATGGTGGTATGTGCCTGTAATCCCAGCTACTCGGGAGGCTGAGGCAGAAGAATCACTTGAACCCAGGAGGCGGAGGTTGCGGTGAGCCAAGATCGTGCCATTGCACTCCAGCCTGGGCAACACTAGTGAAATTCTGTCGCAAAACAAAAAAGAATCCAAAAACACAAGTGGGCAAAATATTCTTTATTCTGCAGACAATGCTTGGTATGCATATGGATTTGATAACCCATTTTTGAATAATTCTAGGATGCTGCCACTCATAGAATTAGAGTCTGTTTTTTTTTAATTTGAGAGAGGGTCTTGCTCTGTTGCCCAGGCTAAAGTACACTGGCGAGATCATAGCTCATTGCAGCCTCAAACTCCTTGGCTCAACCAATCCACCTACCTCAGCCTCCCAAGTAGCCAGGACTATAGGTGTGCACCACCACACCCAGCTGAATTATAATCATTCTTGGGTCTACTTGGTGCAAAGTGAAGTGTAGGGACCTTGAATAATTTGGTCATTTGACCCAAATGCCCACTTCTTCCTTCTGACTTGTCCTCTTTTTCCCTAAGAAATTTGGCAATGTAGACGGAACTGCCTGCTTAATTCTGTTTCTGTATCTCCAAAGTTAAAACAGAGGTCCAAGGATTACTCAAGCAAGTAACATCCTTTGAGTTATCTGAATTTTGACTGTTTTCTGACTCAGTAAGATGAGGAGAACTGGCTAAGTATTCCAGTAAGCCAGGAATAGAACAGAAAAATCACGGTATCCTCTTTAAACTATAGTCAAGATTAAAAGGAAGATGAATCTATGCCTTCCTCTTGCTCGGTTCGCCATTTCCTGTTTCCACTTATAAAACAGGGTAAGACAATAGGCTAGCTTTAAGAGAGGCCTGTACAAGGATCTCAGCAAGGATCAGACTGTGTTATTTCTGTACCCATTGTAGTTATGTCCTTGTGGTCAAAGCTACAGAAGATCAAGAATAAGTCTTCAAATGCAAGTCTGTACTACTGAATAAACAACTTTATACTAAGATGAGGGGCTTATTTTCTTTTTGACTTGAGCAAAAGGCTGTCACTTTGTTGTTCTGTTTCTGTTGCACCCTCCCAAGTAGGGAGGATAATAATGGCTTAAATATCTCCTTGACACTAGTTAACCATGTCCAAGCTCTTCGATAAATCCAACTTTATTTCATATAGTTTTTTGAGGTGGAGTCTTGCTCTGTCACCCAGGCTAGAATACAGTGGTGCCATCTCAGTTCACTGCAACCTCTGCTTCCCGCATTCAAGTGATTCTTCTGTCTCAGTCTCCTGAGTAGCTGGGACTACAGGTGTGCGCCACCATGCCTAGCTAATTTTTGTATTTTTGTGGAGATGAGGTGTTGCCCTGTTGGCCAGGCTAAAATCTCACTTTATAAGTTAGAAGAGATGTTAAAAATATAAGTGAAGTTATACTCTATGCAACTTGGTTTCCCGGCAAGCATCTCAAAAAATATTGAGTGAGGAAAGAAGGTGTTAAATCCGGTGACATACTCACAGTTAGTAGGTTTAGACTCTTATTTAACTAAAATTAAGTACCAGCCAGCAGTGTTTTGGCCCCTTTCCACTATTGTGTGCAAACAGTGAATTTTAACCTTTTTTTTGTTTTGTTTTTAAACAAAGGGAAGAAGGGTTCCTCTGCATGGAAAATGATACTTTTAAATATCTAATCCATTGCTTAGGCATACTCTATGATGACATTAGGGACTGAAATGCTGAATTCTGTCTTCAGTTTCTACTATGTGAAAATTTTTCTACATCTATACAAGATTTCAGATGTGGCCTTTTATCAAGCCCAGGTGAGATGGAATCTTTACTGTCCTTTCACATAGGACAGATCTCCTTCCTTTGAGGGAAAGATACATTTTTATTTTTTATTTTATTTTTTGAGACAGAGTTTTGCTCTGTCACCTAGGCTGGAGTGCAATGGCACTATCTCGGCTCACTGCAACTTCCACCTCCCCAATTCAAGTTATTCTCCTGCCTCAGCCTCCCAAATAGCTGGGATTACAGGCCTATACTACCACACCCAGCGAATTGTATTTTCAGTAGAAATGGGGTTTTGCCATGTTGGCCAGGCTGGTCTCCAACTCCTGACTTCAGGTGATCCACCCGCCTCGGCTTCCCAAAGTGCTGGGATTACAGGTATGAGCCGTGGCACCCAGCCAGAAAGAGAGATGTTTTAAAAATTGCTATTTAAAATGTAAAGGCATTAGAATTTAAGAAGTAAGTGTAGGTTGTCTGGAAAATTAAGTGGAAAAATCAGTATTATAACTAAAATATCCTCTCTCTCTTTTTTTTTTCCTGACACTTGGTCTTGCTCTGTTGCCCAGGCTGGTATGCAGTGGTGCAATCATAGCTCACTGCAGCCTTGACCTCCCTGGGCTCAAGCAATTCTCTTGGCTCAGCTTCCTGAGTAGGATGACAGGTGTGAACCACCACACCTGGCTAATTTTTATTTTTTGTAGAAATGGGGATCTCACTATGTTGTCAAGGGTGGTCTTGAACTTCTGGGCTCAAGCAGTCCTCCTGCCTCAGCCTCCCAAGGTGTTGGAATTACAGGCATGAGCCACCATGCCCAGTCCTAAAATATTCTGTTTTGAAAAGGCCCACAGTATTCACAAATTACATTGTAACTCATTACCAATTAGGTGGTCAGGCTGGAAGAGTTTATGGTTTTAAAGCCCTTATATTTTATAATGTTACTCATTTATTACCAGTAATAACATACTAATTAGATTTATTTTGAGATGCCAAACATTGATATTTTAACCTTTCCTAATGAAATTATGGAAAACTATGCCTTGGTGTAAACAGGCCATCAATCTTTGAGGAGGCATGGCCCGGCCCTGTTTGCTGCTGCTGTAATGCAGTCTAGCACAGTGATTGAAAGCACACACTGTGGGGTCGTCTACCTTGGGTTAGACACTGGCTCTGTTGTTTAATAGCTAGGCAAGTTGCTGAACGTCTCTGGCTCTCAGTTTTCTTATTTGTAAAGTCAGAGTAATATAGTACTTGCCTCAGAGGATTGTTTTTTGTTTGTATGTTTGTTTGTTTGTGATGGGAGTCTTGCTCTGTCACCCAGACTGCAGTGCAGTGGTTCGATCATGGTTCACTGCAGCCTCAACCTCCTAGACTCAAGCAGTCCTCTCGCCTCAGCCTCCAAGTAGCTGGGACTACAGGTGCACACCACCATGCCCGGCTAATTAAAAAATTTTTGTTTTAGAGATAGGGTCTCACTGTGTTGCCCAGCCTGGTCTTGAATTCCTGGGCTCAAGCAATTCTGGATTGGCCTCCCAAAGTGTTGGAATTACAGACATGAGCCACTGTGCCTGGTTAGGGTATTTAAGGATTTGATAAAATAATGCATGTAAACACTTACACAATGCCTAAACACAAAGTGAATGCACATTGGCTTTTGAGTAGTATTCACAGTATTAAATTTTTCAGCTAGTTCTGAAAACAATGAGCTTTTCTACTGATCAGCTTTGGTTACTTCATATAAGTAAAAAAAAAAATCAGGGGTCATTTTTGTCTTATACTGAGTGCAGTAGTTTATCCTACTACACTGAAATAATCCTGTGTGGTTTTTTTCTTCCTAGATAATTTTAGTGATCTGGAATGTTCTTAATGACCTGACTGGATATTTTCACAACTCTAAGGCCAAATGCTGTTCAGGTCATCATATATCTGTCTTATACTGTGTCCCTTTCTATATAGTAGCCTTCCTGCTTCCGTAGTTCCCCTGGAAATACTATCAAGAAGGTGACTGGCTTAGTGGACTTCACCTGATGGTATCATTATATGCTTTTGATAGCACGCTCACCTGTGTCCAACAAGCCCAATGTAAACTGTTTTGCAGAGATTTTCACTAGACATGAAAGTTGTCTTCACCTTATTAAAATAGACAAAGTGGCATCACTCGCGGGCTCTACCAGTATCCTTTTCTGTGGCCTGATCTCCAAAAACACGGAAATTTTGCCCCATTTCCAGGCCATTGCCATTGTCATTGCTTTCCTTGCTGCTGCCAGCCTTTATGCTGGGATGTATCACATGAGACGTTTCGAACCTAAAAGAAGCCCCGAAGAGAACCTCCTCTTGGAATCTGAACAGGATTTCGCCTGGACCACTGTCATCTTATCCATGAGACAGATCTTGTCCCAGAAATACTTTTAATGTTTTTCTGATCATGAATTTCTTGCAAGTCTTTCATTTAACCTTCTTCAGCAACTTCATGATGATCTTTGCAGATAATCTCATTCCCAGAGATGTTCTTTATAAGAAGCATTATGTATGGAGCAGGCTTTATTTGCCCACAGGTATGTAATAATTCTTTATGATTATTAATAATTATGTTCTCTGTGATTTATAATTTTTGTGATAATTTTTCCTGCAGGGATTAGAGATTTAACTTTTAGCTGGGCGATATTATAAACCTGATTTTATCAGTAGTTTGGAAAAGTGGCACAGTTTTTTTGTTTGTTTGTTTGTTTTGAGACAGAGTCTCGCTCTGTTGCCCAGGCTGTAGTGCAGTGGCTCGATCTCGGCTCACTGCAACCTCTGCCTCCCAGGTTCAAGTGATTCTCCTGCCTCAGCCTCCTGAGTAGCTGGGATTACAGGCATGCGCCACCACACCTGGCTAATTTTTGTATTTTTAGTAGAGACAGGGTTTCACTAAAACCCTTCACCAGTTGGTCAGGCTGGTCTTGAGCTCCTGACCTCGTGATTCACCCCCCTCAGCCTCCCAAAGTGCTGGGATTACAGGTGTGAGCCACCATGCCCGGCCGACACACAGTTATTAAAAGACCCAAAGATTCAGAGCTCCAGACATCATACAAGATTCAGTAGAAACATAATGGAAAAAAGAGATGAGGCCAGGCGCTGTGGATCAACGCCTATAATCCCGGAACTTTGGGAGGCCGAGTTGGGTGAATCCTTAGGAGTTCGAAACCAGCCTAGCCAACATGGTGAAACCCCTGTCTCTACTAAAAATACAAAAATTAGCTAGGCGTGGTGGCACATTCCTGTAATCCCAGCTACTCAGGAGTCTAAGGCAGGAGAATCGCCTGAACCTAGGAGGCAGAGGTTGCAGTGAGCCAAGATCGTGCCACTGCACTTCAGCCTGGGCAACAGAGCAAGACTCCATCTCAAAAGAAAAAAAAAAAGAGAGAGAGAGACAAAAGGAAAAAAAAGAAAGAAACCCCAATGAGAACTGAACAATGTGATGTTTTAAACATTTTTGCTTTGGAATTTTGTTCCTTTTAGCTTCCTCCTTTAAGCCTCAGAACTATGGAAGAAAACAGCTTCCTGTGAGTGTGTCGTTTTCCTTTATTTGGATGTTTAAGACTTCTGTGACCATCACATGGAAGAAGAGTTAGTCAAATTTAAGAACACTTGGCTAAAAGCCTGAGTCCTGGAATTTCAGAGCACTATTAGAATTCCATGGTCATAACCATTATTGTAGAGATCATGTCCTTTTCAAAAAATATACTAGTCTGCTGCTTATTTCTTCTTCTTTTTTTTAATTTTCGCACTAAAAAAATGATTCGGTTCCAATGCAGTCTGCTGCTTATTATACCATTTGGTGAGCCAATATGTTGTTTCCCTTAACCTAAATATATCCTTTAAAAATATGACTTCACCTCACCTGTGATATAGTTTTTTCCTGTTTTCACAAATGATAAGCAAAACATCTTAGCAATATTCTTCAGGGAACAAGTTATTCTAGATAGACTAGTTTTTACTATTTACTAGCTTTCAAAAATCATTAAGTCATTTGGGATAGAAATGGTTCTAAAATATTTTAAGTGTTGCCACATTTCTTTATTTTTTAGAGACAGTGTCGTGCTCTGTGACCCAGGCTGAAGTGCAGTGGCACAATCATGGCTCACTGCAGCCTCGATCTCCTGGGCTCAAGCTTTCTTCCTACTTCAGCCTCCTGAGTAGCTGGGATCACAGGCATGCACCACCATGCCCGGCCAAGTTTTTTTTGATTTTTTGTAGAGATGGTTTTTCAAGACCAGCCATATTGCCCAGGCTGGTCTTGAACTCCTAGGCTCAAGCAGTCCTCCCACCTCAGCTTCCCAAAGTGTTAGGATTGCAGGCATGAGCCACAGTGTCCAGCTTACCAAATTTCTTAAGCAAAGTATATATGATAGAATTTGCCTGTCTGCTATTATCTCAAGTTCTTTATAATTACTGTATATGCTATAATAATGGTAACCCACAGTTTTGAGTGTTTACCATGTGCCATGGACTATTGCCAAGCAAATCATGTACATTACTTGACATGATCCTCATAACAATCTTGGAGGAAGAGATCCTTCTTCTTACAGATGAGAAAAGGGAGGTGGTACCTTTAGAGCTGTGTACTTTAAGATTCTGTCTCTAAAATGTACTGTGCTTACATCATTTATTTAGCAGAGTATATCAAATGGAATTTCATGTCTGGTTTATCAATATAGTCCCAGGTACTGTGTGTACATGAAAAATGATGCTCTCCTTTCAAAGAAATTTGAAGTTTGTGAGGCTGTTTGCTCCTCTGTTTAACCACCCAGAATGGGAAGCTGCTTGAGTTCCTGTCTCTGCTTGTTATTTGCTATCAGATTCTGGGCTATATATGCCTTCTTACTCTAAATTATGTATAGTACTTGCCTATGGTTTCTCCTCTTCACTAGGTTAAAAGAAAATGTTAAATTCATATGTAAGGCTGGGCGTGGTGGCTCACGCCTGTAATCCTGGCTCTTTGGTAGGCCAAGACAGGTGGATTGCTTAAGCCCTGGTGTTCAAGACTAGCCTGGGTGACATGACGAAACACTGTCTCTACAAAATATACAAAAATTAGCCAGATGTGGTGGTGTGCTCCTGTAGTCCCAGCTATTTGGGAGACTAATGTAGGAGGATCACCTAAGCCTGGGGAGGTCAAGGCTGCAGTGAGCCAAAATCATGCCTCTGCATTTCAGCATAGGCAACAGAGTGAGACCCTATTTGTCTCAAAACTAACAAACAAAAACTCTTGTGTAAAAAGAAAGAGTAGATTTTTTTCTTTCTTAACTCAGCTCAAGGACATCCAGGAAAGATAGATTTTTAAAAACAGTTTTGTTGAAATGATTTACGTACCATACAATGACTCATTTAAAACATACAATTCAATGTATTTGAATATATTCATGGAGTTGAGCAACCAACACTACAATCATTTTTAGAACACTTTTATCATCCTGAAAAGAACTAGTCAATTCTTGAAGGGTTGAAATTCTTGAAAGTATAATCCCATTGCATTTTCCCCTCATCCCCTGGTTACCTATCATCAATCTACCTTCTGTCTCTATGGATTTGCTTGTTCTAGACTTTCATATAGTTGAATCTTATAATATGTGGTCTTTTGTGACCAGCTTCCTTCACTTAGCATTTGTTTTTACACTAGGTGTAGTCTGACATACACTTAGCATGTTTTAACACTAGCTTCCTTCACTTAGCATTTTTTTTTACACTAGGTGTAATCTGATATACACTTAGCATGTGGCATGATCTCGGCTCACTGCTACCTCCGCCTCTTGGATTCAAGCAATTCTCCTGCCCCAACCTCCCAATAGCTGGGATTACAGGCATGTGCCACCATGCCCAGCTAATTTTTGTATTTTTAGCCGAGATGGGTTTTCACCATGTTGGCCAGGCTGGTCTCCAACACCTGACCTCAAGTGATCCACCCACCTTGGCCTCCAAAAGTGTTGGGATTACAGGCATGAGCCACCATGCCTGGCCTCAGGCTGGTTTTCTTTTTAAGGAGTTGAAAAAATAAAGGAGAAAAGGATGAACAAATGGTCTGTCTCCCTAATAACTGTTGTACAGGTCTGTCACTCTTCCACATTACACTCCCCAGAGAGGCAGAGGAGTAACTGGGTTAAGAGCATGGATCTGCAGTCTGCCCAAGAGGAGCCTGGCTCTCCACTTACTAGCTGTGCAACCTGGGTAAGTTACTCAACCGCTCTGTGCCTCAGTTTCCTCATCTGTAAAATGAGGATCAAAATAGTACCTATTGGGCTGGGCACAATGGCTCCCAGTACTCTGGGAGGCCAAGGTGGGAGGGTCGCTTGAGCCCAGGAGTTCAAGACCACCCTGGGCAACATAGTGAGACCTGGTTTTTTAAATAAAAAATTAGCCAGGCATAGTGGCACATACCTGGAGTCCCAGCTACTTGGGAGGCCGAGGTGGGAGAATCACTTGAGCGCAGGAGGTTGAAGCTGCAGGAGTGGTGATTGTGCCACTATACTCTAGCCTGGGTGACAGAGTGAGACCCTATCTCAAAAAAAAAAATAAATAAAAATAATGCCTACCTAAGGAAATTATTAAGAGGGTTAAATGAATTAAAACATCCAAAGTACTTAAAATGGTTCCTGGCACAAAATAAACCCTCTAGAAATTAGCTCTTATTATGTACAATTGACTCAATGCAGCAGCTGTCTATTAGACTTTCACTGTGAGCATGGCACTGCCTTCATCCCTCTGTTTTAATGTAGGCTCCTTTGGCATAGGTTTGCGAACACTTACGTTGGAACACACTGTTATATGGGAAGCCAAAATCTTTCATTTGTAGAAGGCTTTATTTTAGTTTTTTAAAAAAGGCAGTCTTTCTCTTTTCTTTCATGATTTTTGTAATACTACTCATCATTGGTTTATATCTTTTTATATATTGGACACAAGAAAAATAGCTACCAATTATTAAGTGCCTTATATGTTGAGTATGGTGCTAGGTAAGAGAAGAGAAATGGGGGAGAGCGAGAGAGAGCGAGAGTGAGAGAGAGAGAGAGAAAAAAATTTGTGTTGGTGGGGAAAATGACTCTCAGATAAAGTAACTTGTCTGTGAAGACATAGCTGGGAAAAGTGGCAAAGCTGGAATTTAAACCTAGGGATATCTGATTTCAACATCTTTCACTTTTTAGCCAGGCATGGTGGTACATGCCTGTAGTCAACTACTTGTGATGATTGCTTGAGCCCAGGAATTTGAGACCAGGCTGGGAAACATAGTAAGACCTTATCTCTAAGAAAAAATCTTGCACGTTCCACTCTACCACATATTTCTTACATTATTAACTTCTTGTATTTTGTATGTTTATGTACTAGAGATGGAGAAGCAGCAGCTGCATTTCAGTATGTGGAAATGTGTTACTTTATAGTATTATAATAATATTTAAGAATAAAATTGGACTTGCTGGGGTGTTTTATATACTTTCTCTTACAGAACTCTGAGAAATGCCTTGGACCACATGAATCACTGATCCATTGTTTTTTAGTACCCAAAAAGTGAACTCTGGTTCCTTGAAAGTAAAAAAGTAAGCCAAAAAAATCAGTCGGGGAAAAAAACCCTTATTAAAGGGCATCTGTATTCTACTTACATTATTCAAAATTCTCTTCTAATTGTAATGCACATACATTTGGTTGGTGAAAACTTTTCAGGGATAAACAATGTATGCTTTTTTATTGAAAACAAAGAGTATCTTCTGATCTTTGTTAATGCACATATGTATACTTAGCATAAACTTTTAAGTCTAGAACAATGAACTTTTTCATTGGTAGCAAGAAATGCAAAAAATCTAAGTCTGAGCTCTTAAAATGAATCTATTAAAATGATAAAGTTAGGCAGGACACAGTAACTAGGAATGCTAAACTCTTGTTTATCTCTGATGCTTGATTTCAGGATAAAAAGTACATTTCGGGAAGATGCGGTGGCTCACGCCTATAATGTTAACATTTTGGGAGGCTGAGGCAGGCAGATCGCTTGAGCCCAGGAGTTTGAGACCAGTCTGGCCAACATGGCGAAATGCTGTCTCTACTAAAAATACAAAAATTAACTAGGCACAGTGGTGCATGCCTATAATCCCAGGTACTCAGGATGCCAAGGCATGAGAATTGCTTGAACCCGGGAGGCAAGGGTTGCAGTAAGCCAAGATCACGCCACTTCACTCCAGTCTGGACAACAGAGTAAGACCCTACCTCAAAAAAAAAAAGAACGTTACTATTCAGAATCAATTTTTTATATATATGGATAATAATGGCATTTCTAAGCAAGATAGTATTAGTCGTGTGCTTCAACTGATACTATAATTCAGAAACAAATTTATTTATTTATTACATATTTTTTGAGACAGGGTCTTCCTGTCACTCAGGTTGGGGTGCAGTAGGTGTGATCATAGCTCACTACGGCCTCAACCTCCTGGGCTGAAGCAATCCTCCCACCTCAGCCTCCCTAGTAGCTGGGACTACAGGTGTACATCACTACGCCCAGCTAATTTTTGTATTATTTGTAGAGATGGAGTTTCACCATGTTGCCCAGGCTGGTCATGAACTCCTGGACTCAAGCAATCCTCCTACCTTGGCCTCCCAACATGCTAGGATTACAGGCAGGAGCCACTGCACCTGGCTAGCAATTTATTTTGCAGTAAGAACTTTTATTTTGTCATCAGTAAGAGTGAGTAAGCTTAATAATGCATGGAGTTCCATCTTAACACAATGCCATTCTGTTTCCATTTCAGTGCCTTGTACTTACTGATCGGTCCTGTCTGAAGAAGTTTGATTACTGTAAGATTATCTTAATTTCTTTCTACCTAGAAGGAACAGCCTCCATTGCAATGTTACTCCTGGGACAGCAATACTATTACTGTTTGGCTCTTTATCTCACTATCATCATGTAAGTAAATGCTGGTTCCAGTCTCAAAATTACACTCAATTTTGCCAATCACCCTTTCAAGCAGTGAAACATTTTTTATCTGGACTGAGTTTAATATTCATTTCTAGGCAAGGTCATTGTACCTTTCTGATAAATTGTCTGAATGTTAACGGCTTGTTTTTTGAAGGAATTTCATACATTAAATTTTGTAGTAAACTTACTTTTTTTAAACTCATTAAAAATTTTACTTGAAAGGCTGAGATGGGAGGATTGCTTAGGACCAGGAGTTTGAGATGAGGCTGGGCAACATAGTAAGACCCCATTTCTACAAAAGTTTTTTTAAATTTTTGGTGGCACATGCCTGTGGTCTGAGCTACTCCAGTGGCTGAGGCAGAAGGGTCATACCTGAGCCCACGAATTCAAGGCTGCAGTGAGTTATGACTGCGCCACTGTACTCTAGCCTAGGTAATGGAGTGAGACACTGTCTCAAAAAAATACATTTAGTAAATACTGGTGCCACATATAAAAGAGGCTGAGCTTCTATTCCTCCTTCAACTCTTCCTCCTATTTCTGCAACCTCTCCTCCTCCCCCAACCACCTACTCTGCCTCCATCACAGGCATCTCAAATTCTGCATGTCCAAATCAAGGATCTTGTTGCCAGATCTGCTCTTTTGCCATTATTTGCCATCTCGGGAAATGGCTCTGCCATCTACTTGTTGCCCAAGTCAGAGAATGAGAAGTTGTCTTTGCCTTTTCTCTCTTCTTTGACATCTAGGTCCAACACACTGCTAATTATTAGCAGTTTTATCTCCCTAATGTGACCTGAATCCATCCCTCTTCGGTTCCACTGACATTCCTGTAGCTCATCTCTTACATGGAATAGAATACGGTCTTCCCATATGAACCCCTTGTTTATACTCTCCAGTCTCTCCAACTCCTCTCATATTGCTTCTAGAATAACATACCTTTCCTTTGCTTAATAATCTTAAGTGCCTTCTCACTGCTTTCAGGGTATTTCAAAATGATGACATATGATGTCTTGTTTTATATAGTCCCTCTTTACCTTTTCATCTTCATTTCTTTTTTCTTTTTTTCTGAGACAGGGTCTTGCTCTGTTGCCCAGGCTGGAGTACAGTGACATGATCATGGCTCACTATAGCTTCCACCTCTTGGGCTCAGGTGATCCTCCCACCTTAGCCTCCTAAGTAGCTGGGACTACAGGTGTGCACTATCATGCCCAGCTTAATTTTTACTTTTTGTGGAGATGGGGTTTTGCCATGTTACCCAGGCTGGTGTTGAACTCCTGGGCTCAAGCATCTGCCCAACTTGGCCTCCCAAAGTGCTGGGATTACAGGTATGAGCCACTGTGCCTGGCCTTCATCTTCATTTCTTGTTACTCTTCAACTTACACTGTACTCTCTGCCATACAGAAATACGTTGCAGTTCCTGTTCAGACACCTCTGTGTCTAGAAGATGCAGTTCCCTGTGCCTGGAAAGTTCTTCCCCATTTCTTGCTTGGCTCTCTCCTCATGTGTCTTAGGCCACAGCTCATGTATGTGCTTCTCCAGGAAGCCTTCCCTGATTTCTTCATCTGGATTAGGTGCCCCTCCTATACGACTCCAGTGCCCTATGCTTATTTCTGCTGTAGTGTTTTCCCCTCTACCTGCGACTACCTGTGGTCCCCACTGGATTGAGTTTATTGTGAATAGGGTCTAGTCTTTTATCACTGTGACCCATTACTTACTGTAGCTCCTGCAAATAGTTGGTCCTTAGAAAATGTGTTTTAGGCCAGGCATAGTGGCTCATGCCTATAATCCCAACACTTTAGGAGGCTGAGGTAGGAGGATCACTTGAGCCCAGGAGTTCAAGACCAGCCTGGGCAACATGGCAAAACTCTGTCTCTACAAAAAATAAAAATTTAGCCAGGTGTGGTGGTGCACACCTGTAGTCCTAGATACTCAGGAGGCTGAGGTGGGAGGATCACCTGAGCCCAAGAGGTGGAGGCTACAGTGAGCTGAAATCATGCCACTGCACTCCAGCCTGGGTGACAGAGTGAATCCCTGCCTCAAAAAAATAAAATAAAATAAAATTGTTTGTTTTTTGTTTTATTTGAGACGGTATCACTCTGTTGCCCAAGCTGGAGTGCAGTGGCATGATCTCGGCTCACTGCACCCTCCGCCTCCCAGGTTCAAGCAATTCTCCTGCTTCAGCCTCAGAGTAGCTGGAACTACAGGCACCAGCCACTACGCTGGGCTAATTTTTGTATTTTTAGTAGAGATGGGGTTTCACCATGTTGGCCAGGCTGGTCTTGAACTCCTGACTTATCCACCTGCCTCAGCCTCCCAAAATGTTGGGATTACAGGCCACTGCACCTGGCCAGAAAATGTGTTTTGAGTGAATGAATTAATAAATTATATTCCAGGTCCCTGCTGGAACAACTTGAGAAAATTTTCATGAAGATATATTTGCATTTTGAACAAACTGGTAGTAGAGACTGTAATAATTGATTCAAATGATTGAATCTCTATGAAACTTTAAGACATTAGAACCCCATATAGATAACTATTCTATAAGTCTGTAAGAGTGCCCCTGGCTGTATAATATGTAAAATGACATTTTATAGTAATTTTTAGAATGAAAATTTTTGTTTGCTTTTTTTCACTTAAACCATCCCCCTCATTTGTTTTCTTCTATCATAATTAAAATGCTATATGCCCTTTCCCAGTTCTTAACTTATCCTATTTTTGATACCAAGAGAAAGATGTCTGTGTGATGAATTTCCCTGGCATGTCCTGTCCTTTAGAATCTATTAATAATTTAAGCAGATTAAATGAGTTTAGTCATTTGGAATGAGGAAAAAGCATAAAAATCATTTTAAAAATTTCCAAGTGAAAGTAGTTATTTCATTTTTAAAAGAGAATTATATATTCATAGATATATAATATTTGGGAAGATATAAGTGTATGCCTAATATAGCTTTACTTTTTTTTTTTAAGAAAGAAAGAAAGAGAGAAAAGAAAGAAAGAGTGAAAGAAAGAAAAAAAAAGAATGTAAGAGAGAAAGAAAGAAGAATAGAAAGAGGGAGAGAGAACGGGATTCTTGTTCTATTGCCCAGGCTAGAATGCAGTCTAAAAATGGGTATTAAAAACCTCTTTTATGCCAATAATTGTGCATTAGGAAATCTGTTTTCAAGTGTAGAAAATAGAAAGGAGGGGTGGCTCATACCTGTAATCCCAGCACTTTGGGAGTCCAAGCTGGAAGGATTTCTTCAGCCTAGGAGTTCAAGACCAGCCTGGGCAACAAAGAAAGACTCTCACTTCTACAAAAAATACAAATAAATATATAGAAGAACAAAAAATATAAGAGAAATCACCTCATCTGTCAGAACCAGCTTAACCCTGATACTAAAACCGGAAACAAGAGGATAAAGCAGTGAAAAGTAGGCCATTTTTAATCATCATAAAAATATTATATTATATATACATAATACCATATTACATATATATATTTATATATAAAATAAATTTATTAAAAATTTAGTAGTATATTAAAACAACATATTGTGACAGGTAGAGCTTTTACCAGAAATGCAGGGATGAAGAGTTCAACATTCTTATATAAAAAGTAAAAAAGTATATTATCTTTGAATGTGTTGGAAAACATTTATAAAATTCAAAATTAATTCCCTATTAAAAGCTCTTAGTATGCAACAAAGCGGGACAAAACTACTTAAATTGGTAAAATTTGTCCATCAAAAAGGTAAAGCATACATTATACTAAATGTTCAAAAAACATCAGCATTTCCATTAATGTTCAAAACACAAGGATTTCCCCATCATCTTATCTAATTCAATACTGTCACGAATACCTACACCAAATAATAATAATGTAGAAATAAGAAATAAGAGTTGTGAAGATTGGAAGAAAGAAACAAAACTGTCTTCATTTTTTTGTCTTAGACTATCAAAGACTAACAACTCACAATTAGGACACACACAAAAAATGCATCAAAATATACAGATTCGAGGCCAATATACAAAAATTCGCACTTTTCATTACACCATAAAGGATTTAGATAATACTATTAAGATCTCATTTGTATCAGCAAAAAACTGTAAAATACCTGAGGATAAATCTAATAATTAATGAGCAAGGACAAAATTATAGAAATGACATAAAATCACAGATGATTTAATGAAGGTCTACAATGGTACCAAACAGGAAAACTCAGTATCATAAAGATATTTAATACATTATTACATACCCAACTATGTCTATCAAAATCCCAAATGACTTTTTTATGAAATTTGACAGGTTCTAAAATTTAAAATTTTATGTTAAATCTACAAAAGAAAGAATATAAACTCTGAAGCCATATGGCCTGGATCTATATTACACATCTAATAAGAATCCATCTAAGGCCACACATCTAATAAGATCTGCTACTTATTAGATGTGTGGCCTTAGACAAACTCCTCAACTTCTCTGTGGCTTAGTTTCTTCATAGATAAAATGGAAATAAGAGTACCTGCCTAACAGTGTTGTTATGAGAAGTAAATGAGTTAATGTCCATAGAGCACTCACACTAGCACTTGATGCATAGTAAACACTATATATGTGGGATTATTAGATAGAAAAATGAAAGAGTTCATTGAGAGATGATGAAGAGAGAGAGAAATCTTTCTCAGATATCAAAATACACTATAACTGGAGCCACAAGCAAAAACTCAGGCCTGAGTCAGGGTCACACATGTAGTTATGACCTAGGATGGACCTTCGATACTTCAGCACTTCCCAGAAATTCCTCAGGAACACAGCTAGTTGTCTGTTTTGTTTATCCTTGTATTTGTAATGTTCTAATGCCCAACGACGCTTGGTATATATTTTGCATTAAATTAATATTAAATGCATAAATGTTATATTTTAATATATTAATATAAATATGAATATATGCATATATACATATATTCATATGTAACTACATATATATAAACACAAATATAACATAGACATACACAGACATATATTTATATATGCTATAGGAATTAATATATGTTTGGGCCCAGGAATAAAATAATTATCAATGGAATAAAATTAAGTGTCAGGGAAACATATACACTTCTATGGTATCCATAATAAAATGAGCAAAACATAGTCACATAAGATGAAATACAAATGCTCAATAAGCATGGAAAAATATGGGACACCTCATTAATGATCAGGGAAATGGAAAGAAAACAACCAGATATATCTATTTCTCCTATTCAACATGGAAAACTCAGAAAAGGTTAAAAAAAGCCATCATTGATGATGGTGCATGGTAGGGGGTTGCCTCTCTGTGGGATGGCCTTCCTGGAAGGCAGTCTGGCAGTATCTTTGATAATGGCATGCACACTGTCTGATCCAGCATTCCATTATAGACACAGGGTCACATACTCACCAAGGTGCATAAAGAACAATGTCAGAAATGTTTACTAGGGTATTGCATTCAGTGAAAATCTGGAAACAAACTCAATGTTCATCTGTAGGGAACGGTTAAATTCACTACTGTATGGTAATGAGATGGAATTATATGCAGATGTTTTCATTTAATTTTTTTGTAATTTTAAAATTTTCTTCCGTTTGTTTGTTTGTTTTTTTGAGACAGAGTCTAGCTCTGTCACCCAAGCTGGAGTGCAGCAGCACAATCTAGGCTCACTGCATCCTCCGCCTTCCTGGGTTCAAGGAATTCTCCTTCTATGCAGCTGTTTTTTAAAAAAGAGTAAAGTTATTCTACGCATAAACTTCTCCAAGTCAATACAGTTAAATGAATAAAGAAAACCATAATACAATATATAGAATATGATTCCATTTGAGTAAATTATACATATTTACATATTTGGGTATGTCATGATGGAGAGAATATGTCTGGAGGGTTATACACAAAATTGATAACACTGCTTATCTCTGGGAAGGGATTAGCATGGAAAAGGGGATGCAGATTAATGGGAGCAGTTATTTTATTTTTATTGTTTGAAATTTCATAGACAATGTACTCACATATTTCTTGTATGATTAAAATAAATTAATCAGCAAGAAACAATAATATAATAACCCAAATGCTATGAAAACACTGATGAAAGAGTGATTAATACTTCCTGGTTGGGGGTGGAGTAGGATAGAAATTCTTTCTGTCTCTACATGACTAACATAACATCGCACTGAGGGAACACAAATAAAGAAACCTAATGAAAATATTCCTTCCTTCAGCAACAAAGCATGTAACTCCCCCAGGGAGCTGTAAGGTTACATGCCCTGAGGCTTGGACACAGCTTTTACTTTGACAGAGCAACCCTTAGCACTGCATCACAAATGTGGACCTGTGTCCCATCGTGTAAAACAGTCCAAGTGAGGACTAGGATGGATGAGATGACAGCTCACTCTCACATCAACAACTCACCTGACTTGACTCAAATTGAATTGCTAAGGATTAAAAGGCAGAATTTAGACAACGAATGTAATTAAAAGGTACGTATGAATGTTTAGGTGTAATAGTTAAATTCAACCTACTTTAAGCATTTTTGGTAATAGCTGCATACAAAGAAAAACATACTATTCCTTACTAAAGAGCCCTCGTGGCAGATCATATTTTCCAAAGATGAGCAAAACATCTCCCATCCTACACATTTGTTTGCATTGTGACTTGTCACTCACTCACCCATCAACATATAGAATCTATTTCTTCTCTCCCTTGACTCTGAGCAGGCTGTGTGACTGCTTTGAGCAACAGAGTGAGTTGTGTCAGTTATGAGCAGAGGTCTTAAGTGGCCTGGCAGCTTCTACCTCTTGAAAGCCAATCGCTATGCAGGAAATGCATTTTCCCTGACCACCATGCTGTGGAAATCCTAAGCCAAGAGGAAAGACCCTGGAGGATGGGATGCCATGTGAGAGCAAGACCTGCTCCAAGGAGGTTGGACATGTGACTGAGGAACCATCTTGGAGGGGAACTTCTAGCTCCTGCCAGCCTCATCAAGAACACAGGGATCAGAGACTATTCCCCTAGCCAAGCTTTCTCTGCATTTCTTGCCTGCAAACTTATGAGAGAAACAAAATAGTTGTTCAGTAAGTTTTAGGGTAGAATGTTATGCAGTAATCAATAACTGGAACATCTCTGACTCAGATGGCATTACCTATGGTTACTGTCTTTAGGGAGATGGGAACATACATTTCTGTCCAGTACTTATCAACTAAAATACATAAGTAAATCACATTTTTGTCAGAAAAGTGTCAAGTCCAAAGCTCAGGGTATAGAAAGTTAATATCATACATAGTAACTCATCTAAAGGATTAAAAACTACAATTTCTACTTTAGATTTCATGCAATGGTGGTGGCAAGAGGAAAGAAAATTATAACCCTAAATTTGTTGACTGGCTTCTAGTGGCAGGCCCACTGTGATTTTTTATAGTTCATGTAATAAACCAATGAAGTGGGTATTAATTTCCATAATTTATAGATAAAGAAACCGAGGCTTAGATTTCCTTTATATGGCTGAGCTAAAATTCTGATTCAGGTCTGCCCAATTCAGATCTGGCTTTTTTCCCATCGAGCCAAGGTTCGCAAGCTTTAGTGCTCATCAGAATCACATGATTGGGCTGTTAAAACAGATGTATGGTCCTATATAGAGTTTTTGGCTTCATAGGTCTGAAGTACGTCACTGAATTTGTATTCCTAACAAAGTTCCAGGTGATGATTCGCAGACTCTGCTTTGTATAGCCCTGCACCAGAGCGTGCTGGCTTTCCATCCAACAATGACCTTTTCTGAACAGGAACCTGGAGCAAATATCAAAACATATGCTGTTTGCCTTCTGAGTTGACAGTGCTTCTTGTGGGACAAGTTCATAGAGAATAAACTCCTTCTATACTAACAGGAGCAAAAGTTACCAGTTAATGTTCATACCTAACTAATGCAAAATGTGCTGAGTTATATCAAATTTTATCACAGACCTTTTAAAAAGAACATCTGATCAAAATGGACATAGTTAAGGCTGTTTCCTTTCCAATTGTCTCCTGCATCCTGCTCGTGGCAAAATGCTGTCACAGAGGATGTGAAAAGTGATGTCTCAATATTGTTATCTAAAGTTTACACTGTATGATAAAAGAAATGAATACAAAAATAAAGCAAATTGAGAGATGTGTGAAGTGCAAAGTACTATGAGTTCATTTGTTCATTAATTCATTTATTCAGCAAACAAATATTCTACGCTAAAGCCCACTCATGGTATCCTGGGAAATAAAGAGATGAAGCAGACTTGGAAGCTCTCTCTGTCCTCAAGCTGTCTACAATGTGATACTGGAGACTGGGCTGCCCAGAAACAGCTGCTGTACATCGTGAAACTATATCCACACAACCAGAGTATCAAATTTTAATATTTACTCTATAAAATATACAGTGGAAAAGGAGAAATTTTACCCTCTACTTAAATGATCAAGTTAAACTTGCAATTCATCATTATTCATGATGTGTATTAAATTATACAAGTTAATTCATATATAATTTGCTACCACATTTCCAAACCCAAGTCACATCTCCTTCATTACAGCATTCTGAAGAGAGCTTAGGGAGATGAAATTATAGTATATTAAGTAAGACAGTAGTGCTAGTTTAGAAGGTGCAGGTAAGCCAAACATGATGTCCCCACATCCCCTTTAGCACGGCCAGAAAACCCTAAGATTGAATTTTGAATACCAAGTTTTGGTCACGCAGAGAAGAAGGATCAGAAAGAGGATAGGCTTGGAGGCAACTCTGTGGATGAGGAGTCTTTATCAAGAAATTCCTTCCTAAAGCCAGGGATTTGTAGAGTGTGTCACCACCTTGAAAAAGGAAGTGTTGAACTACATGAAGCCTGAAATCAGTGGATGTGGCATTCTCCTCCAGGTTACATTTTCCTCTGTCCTGTTTTGTTCAAACAGGGAGGTGATGCAGCAACTATCGCAAAGGAACACCCAGGCTGCAGGACAGTTTGGAGAAAATCTCATGTATCTCTTTAGCCAGTGAATAAAGTATAATGTTTGATGCCAAAATTAGTTTGTTCTAATTACTGAGACAGTGCAGATTCCACTGCACTAAGTGGAATAGACAAAGTCTAGTTCCATTACTGTCACTATTCTACTGTATGACTTAATCCTTCTTTCCTTCCTTCTTCCTTCCTTCTTTCCATCCTTCCTTCCTCCCTCCCTCCCTACCTCCCTTCCTTCCTTTTTGACGGAGTCCCACTCTGTCACCAGGCTGGAGTGCAATGGTGAGATTACAGCTTACTGCAACCACTGCCTCCAGGGTTCAAGCAATTCTCCAGCCTCAGCTTCTCAAGTAGCTGGGACTACAACCTCGTGCCACCATGCCTGGCTAATTTTTTGTATTTTTAGCAGAGACAGGGTTTCACCATGTTAACCAGGATGGTCTTGATCTCCTGACCTCGTGATCCACCCACATTGGCCTCCCAAAGTGCTGGGATTACAGGCATGAGCCACTGTGCCTGGCCTTATTTCATATTTTGACTTTCAGTTTTCACTTCTGAAGATGGGCATTATAATGACAAACTTTTCATATGGCTCTTTTGAGGAAGAAACCAGAAAATGCAAACAAACTTCGTAAATTAAAATGTGCCATATAAATGAGAAGCTTGAAAGGTAAGAAAGTTGCCTTTAAGTTATTATATCCTAAAAAGGCTTCAATATTAACAAATTTATTGGATAAAGAAATAGCCATGAGAATGTGCTGAAGTTATAGTCATTTAGGCAATTACATAAATAAATTCTGGTAAGAAAACTCTCCCTTCTCACTGCTGACCTAACCCTGGAACACAATAAAACTATATTCATTCGAATTAAAATACATAATAGCAAGAAAAATTTAAAAGTGAACAACGCGAAGAAAGATTGTAATAGAACATGTGCCCCAACAATTTCACCAAACCCACAAAGAAGTTACAGTAATTGACAGAGAGTAATACAGGAACAAGAAAATGTGGAGAAATGAATATAACCACAAAGAAAATCTAGAAACAAATTCAGGCAGGCATATTAATTTAGTATATGAAAGAAAATCTAGAAACAAATTTAGGCATGTATATTAATTTAGTATATAAAAGTTCGAATTCCAAATCAGCGAGAAAAGGAACAAATAATAAATGGCAATGAGAAAATGAGTTGGTGATTTAGGAAAAAAATTAAGTTACACAATACATTACACTCTGCATGTGTCCACCATGTATACAAGTAACCTCCATGTAACATCTTAAGCCACAAAAAGTAAAACTATTAATTTACCAAAGGATATCAGTGGAAACTATTCATAATATTGATTTGGAAAGGTCTCCCTAAGCAAGACACAACCTAAGAGGCATAATTTTCACAAGCCGTTCTGTATGTCTTTAAAAAATGAAGTTAAAAGTGGAAGACTTGAAGAACACATTTGCAATATATTTTAACAAATAAAGACCACATCAAGAAAAATAAAAAGGTCCTAAAAGCATTAAGAAAACCACAACAAATCCAAAGGAGAAGTGAGCAGTATAAATTAGTATACAACCTGTAATAAGATAGAAATTGTCAGTAACCAACCCAGCAAATATAGTGCAGGAATTTTTTTCTGAAGAGAATCTCGTATATAGGCATATGTATAAATGTGTATGAGAATGTTAATTGGCATAGGATGCTTTCTAATGTGATATTTTTGGGAATCAGTAATAGAAAGCATGATTCAAATTGGTTTAACCATGAGGATACGTATTATTTCATGTACTGGGAATTCTTGGGGGTAGGATTTGCTTCATCGTTATTTGAGGCAGTAGCACAGGGACAACTCAAAGGAGTTTTCTGATCTGACATCTACAACACTGGCTTCATGCCAATGCTGGGTCCCTTTCCTGTCATATGATGGCTATCAGTAACTGCACAACATTCTTCCTTATTCATATTCCAATGATGATAAATCTCAACAACAAAAAGTCTCATGCTGTCGCCCAGGCTGGAGTGCAGTGGCTTGATCTTGGCTCAATGCAACCTCCACCTCCTGGGTCCAAGCAATTCTCCTGCCTCAGCCTCCCGAGTAGCTGGGATTACAAGCGTCCACCACCATGCCCGGCTAATTTTGTATTTTTAGTAGAGACGGGGTTTCACCATGTTGTCCAGGCTGGTCTCGAACTCCGGGTCTCAGGTGATCCACTTACCTTGGCCTCCCAAAGTGGTGAGCCACCGTGAGCCACCGTGCCTGGCCTGTACATCTGTTTATGCATTCTATGTATATCTATACTTTACACATATGAGTAAATTTTTTTCACTCCTCCCCCAAACAGATCTTTGTCCCCTTAGGCACAATATCATCTCTGTTGAAAATTCACCCACTAAATTCCTTTATAGTTTCAAGTTCTTCTTGGACAGGAAACTTGCAAGAGTGAAGGGAGTGGAGAATTTCATGTTTTGCTTAATATTTTTCAGTATTACAAGTAAACTCACTTATGTTTCATTCATATTTTTAATTTGAAAAACATGACAATAGCTTATAAACATGTTTTTGCTGAATTGGCCACTCTGCAAAAAAAAAAAAGACCAAAAAAAAAAACATTTGCTTCCTAGAGATCTGAATAAACAAAGATTTGTAATCTACCACCAAACTGTAAACTCACAATACCACATGGAAACTAATAAAGGCAGAACTTGCACAGCTCAGTCAGAACAGGATGTGGCCATTCTACCATATCATTTAGAGATGTTGTGATGGTTAAAAAAACTGCCAGGGCTGTAAAATCTCCTGCTGTAGTATGTGTCAAAGTATGCAACTAACAGACCTTCATATTATAAAAGTGTTAACAACCCCTAGTGGTTAACTACTCCAGTCTGGAAAGGCCACCCTATGAGACATATCAAATGTGGCAGTGCCCTCACTTATTTTAGATGAATACATGTGAATGTTGACAATTAATACCTCCTCTCCAAAATTCCATGAAATAAGAACAAATACTGATTTAAAAAGCTATCAGTCTTAGCAGTTTACATACAAATTGTACTTAATTATCAGAATATTCCATAAAATAGATATTATCCCAATTTCACAGCTGTAAGAAGGCATTAAGAAGTTGAATGATTTATCAAGTGCTGCTAACTTAATTTCCAAGGACTCTAATTCCCAACTCTTCATTCCTGTTATCAGTCTACTTGATGTAACTGCTCCTATCCAGAAGCAATTGCTGATCACTGGGACACGCCAGGCTAGGTGCTGGGAATAGAGTAACAAAAAGATAGACCAGGTCCCTGCTATTATAAAGTATTCATTCTACTGGAAGCAGAAGTAAAATAAAATATGTAAGAATATTTCAGAAAGTGGTAAGTACTGTGAAAGAAATAAAACAGGGTAATATGACAGTATAAATTTGTAAATTTGTGTGGGGGTGGGAGCACTGACTATTTTAAATGGGGGCCGAGTAATGATACAAGGGAGAGAATGACATAAGGGAGAGAAGAGGAGCAGGAAGAAAGAGTAGCCAACATAAAGGCTTTGAGGAGGGAATAACACTATATTAGGTAGAGAAATACCAGGTACTAAAATGAATGAACTCCATAATTTCAGTAGCCTAACATCCTAAGTTTTATTCACATTCACAGTCCAATACAGGTGTTCCTGATTGATGAACAGCTTTCCTCCATGTGGTGATTCAGGGATCTAGGCTCCCTCCACCTTGCAGTTTTGCCATCACCTAGGGCTATGGAGTCCTCCATCCAGAGAGTGAGGGCAGCACACTTGCTTCCTAACAACCGTATCCAGGAAGCACCATGTTATCGGTGAAAATTAATCTCATGGTTTCAAAGAGAGCTGGACATTGTAGATCTAGGAGCAATCCCACAGCTATGGAAGACAGGCATGCATTCTGCTGTTAGCTATCTATGGCTCAGAAACTGATGTTTTAGCAAAGAGTCTGAGTCTAGTGCGGCTTGAGTATTGTGAGTCTAAAGGAGAGTGGTAGAAGGGAGTTCAGAGAAAAAGACACCAGACAGCATAGCGCCTAATGGGGGATAGTGAGGAGTTTGGTAGTATGTTAAATGTGATAGGAAGTTATTTGAAGTTAAGTAAAATAGGGACTTGATCTCATGAATGTTTCTAAAGAATTAATCTGGCTTCTACTTGGAAAATGTAATCTGTAGTAGGGAAAAAGCCAAGAAACCAGGGAGGAGACATTTATAATAAACAGGGTAATACATGATGGTGTTCAGGACCAGCCGTGGCAGGCAGTTAAGAAGTGGTCAGCATGCAGGCTATATGTGGAAAGTGCAGTTACAGGATATATGGTTGTGTGTGCTGAGTGAATGAGAGGAATCAGGATGGCTAATGGATGCTCTTGCAATGTTCTAATCACTATAGCTGATAACAAATTACTCAAAGTTAAGGGCTATGTCTGACCTAGTATATGGACCATCACCAGATGACTCAAAAGCTGGAGGTAGGAATGATCTGATGGCTCGTTTATTCACACCTATGGCAGATGGTACTGGCTTGAGCCTGGAACTCACTGCCCCTCTGAGTCGGCCTTTCTAAGTGGTCCTTCCCTGTTGGTGAATGTAGGTCTCTTGGAGCTTGGTGAATGACTTGCCCCAGGGAAAGCAACTCCAAAGAGAGAGGGTCAGAGGGACATTGTTTTGCCTTTTGTCCTAGCTTTGGAAGTCACCAAACATCACATCCACTGTATTCTACTGGTGGGGACAGTCACAAGTCAACACAAAGTTTCAAACAGAAAGATTGTAGACCCCAACTCTCATAGGATGAATACCAAAGTTACACTGTAAGAAAAGCACATGGGATGAGATATTTGCTGTGGTCATTTGGAGAAATATAATCTGCCATATCTAAGCAAGAGGACAAAGTGGAATCATTAATTAAGATGAGAAACACCAAGTGATGATCAGATTTTTCAAAGCAAGGGACTCAAAATTCTGCTCTGGATATAAAAAGCTTAAGGTGTCTATTACACATAATTGGAGATACTGAGGGAGAAGCTGGATAAATGAGTGTAGAGCTTATTAGAGAAGTGAGAGTCCGAGAAACATATTTCGTATCACCAGCATGGAGAATATTAAAGTCATGAATCTGGTGAGGTCAAGTAAAAGGAAAGTTTAGCTGGAAAAGAGCAGGAGAAATCAGGGCTGCACTCAGGATCACTCAATTCCTCAAAAGTATCAACTTTTATTTTGCTGTGATTTTGATTTTCCAGCCTGTCCTTCAGCTACTAAACAGGTACCTGAATATACTTAAAGAATAAGATACTGTAATAAAATCTAGTGAAAATGATTGTTAAGCCCATTTTGCCACAGGTCAAGATCGACATGACATTTGATTGAATTCTCATAATCACCCTTAGCGGGATACAGATCCCAATCAGTCCTCTTCATTGACAAGGCTATGAAATGCAAAACTAAAATAAATAGCCACTAGTATTTCTGCAAAAGTGGTGCACAACTCAGCCTCCCAGAGGAACATCAGTTCCTCCTGCCTGATGGCCTTCAAACTGGGACATCAGCTCCTGTGCTACAGAAGCTTCCAGCCCTCAGATTCCAACTGGGAAATGGAATGTTGTGGGGCGGTCTTCATACTTTGGACTTAAACAGTTTCAGCTTCCATAATTGCTTGAACAAATTCCTTATAATAAAACTTCTCTCTCTCTCTGATACCTATATATCTAAAAATCTATGTATATATATGTATATATGTAATGTTATATAATAATATATAATATATATAACAGGTATATATAGTATGTAACAGAACATACATATATGTTGTTTCTCTGAAGAACACTAATACAGATCTTAGCTATATTTTTTCGTGAGCACAACTCATGCCAGTTCAGTAATCTGAATCCTGACATATATAACATGTGAAATCATATTAAACCAGTCAATACTACGCAAAACCGTAGGTGAAAGTTAGGCCCTTGAAACTGCTAGTGGTTACAGTGCAGTAGTGGCTGGTGTGATACAGAGGTGGCAAGGTGATATGAGCAGGACTGCTTGTGAAATGCTCTTTCCTCTCTTCCTGGCTTTTGGCATTCATGTTGATTTTTAACAATCTATCTAGAACAAATGTCTACAATGCCTACACCCTTTTTTAGAATGCCCTCATTCACACCCACCCCTCCTTTTGTGAATGCAGATCTTTTTATGTTTTATTTTGGGTGTACAAAATGATCATTTTAGAAGCAGACTGATTTGGAGTTGATTCCCTAGACATAGCTGGAAATTGTGGGGTCCAAAAGAAAAAATAAAGAAAGAGAGAAAGCAAGCTCTTGAGTTCAGCTAGTTTTCTTGTAATTTCTTCTTTGTTCCGATAGAGTTCAGAGAACTTACTCAGCAAATTGGTGTGTTAATCTAATATTTGAATCACTAGAGAGTGATTTTTAGAATTATCCATTGCATGCATACAATCAAAGAAAGAAAATAACTTCACTTCTATGAGATTAAAAAAGTACATTAGCTCTGTAGTATACATTTTCATAAGTGTCATGACTGCCAGTATTCAAAAGGCCCGAGGAGATGACAAACAAAAAGGAAATTTCTGTCAGCCCCACCAAGAAAAATAGACATTAGCAGCAAACATTTCCCATCTACAACAGGGCTGCTTCCTAAATTAACTCTGCTCTTACCACCTCAACTCTCATCAGCCCCCTCATCCACAATAAATTCAAAATGCTCCATGCTTGATTTTTAAAAATGTTTCAATATATAAGAATACCCTGACTCTTCTGTATCTGCCTAATTATTTTTAAAGATACAAAAGAAAAAGCAAATACATTGATTTAGAATTTCATAACTTTCAGCTTGATCGGAAAATACTGAAATGAACAATACTTCCCAATATTCAGATTAAAAAGTTGAAAAGCTCTTTACAGTTCTACCAAAAACGTTGAGATGTTAATGAGTCAGTATATTCCTGCTTAGACGACATAAGCCATAAACAAAGACAGGATGAAAAAGTTCTGCTTTCATTTAGAAAAATAAAAAAAAAAATTGAGACTAGAGTAATCGAAAACTCTGGTGATACGTTTTATTTTCAGATCCTGATGATCACTAGAGCAGAATAAAACAGTGCCATTTTATCTTTGCTACAAACTATGTCATAATATCACAAAGGCAACGACTCACATTCTGGGAAGAAGAGCAATTGAGCCTCTGATCCTATTTAAACGTTCTGTAATGTGACACTTTATCAATCTTCTATTTTCTTGGGTTACTAACCAACATAAAAAAAGAGATGGACTTGGTGATTCACAGGAATGTATCGGAATGGACTGGAAGGTACAGATTGAGGTGTTTTCAGAACCCCAGAGATAACCGAATATACAGTAACTACAGGAAAGACAGAGCCCTGCTGAGAACCAGGTTATAACATTCTCTAGGGTGTTAGGGCTATTCCCTCTGGGGTAATAGCCATCAAGAGAAGGATGGAGAGACAAACAGAAACCACCTCGAGGGGCACACCCCTCTCCATAGGTTTCTCATCCCAAGCAAAGGATGGGGCTCTCAATCAACAGACTTGTAAAGTTTAGGAGGACTTTCAAGAACGGAGACCAACTGTGGATATCCACCTAACCACAAGACTACAGACCTTACCCATTGCTATTAGAATTAAGGAAGAGTGTTAGAGAGAGACCTGGAAGTACAGGCAAGAGGAGGGGAGAAAAAATAATGCGAGACCCTAGGTTCCCTGTTGAGACGCACAGTCACTGCTATGGATGGCAGACGAAATTGCAAGCGACCAACTTGCAGGGGCTGCTGCAGATGAGGCCAGAGAGACAAGCAGCTCAGAGAAGCATTAGCCTGGACAGCGAGAAGTAACAGCCAAGTGTCCAGTGAGGCCAGTTAAACAGGACTAAGGCCGGGCGTGGCACAGCATGCCTGTAATCCTAACTCAGGAGGATCACTTGAGACCAGGAGTTTGAGAGCAGCCTAGACAACACAGCAAGATCTCTTATCTACAAAAATAAAACTTAATAAAGAAAATAGCCAGGTATAGTGTGCACACCTTTAGTCCCAGGTACTTAGGAGGCTGAGGTGGAAGGATCACTTGAGCCAGGAGTTCAAGGCTTCATTGAGCTAAGATTGTGCCACTCCACTCTAACACAGGTAAAAAAAAGTGCCCTCTCTCACTGAAAAACAAAAAATCCCAGAATTGAACTAACTGGGGTGCCAACTTCTGAGGCTGAGACCACCATCTGAGTGATCGATTATCTGAAGCAAATCTTGCATAATCAGGGAGATGCCTGCTTTTCTTCTACGTTCTCCTTACTCTCCCCATGGGGTAAAGAAGAGAGGGCTCTCGTCTGTCTGTCTTGCGTCTCTCTCTCCGTCTCTCTCTCTTTCATGCCCCCTCACCCTTTCCCTCTCCCTCTCTGTCTCCTCTCTCTCTCTCCCTTCCCTCTCTCCTCCACCCCACACGCAAGCACACTTCAATACTGTAAATGATATCGCCACAAATTTAGTCAAGTTGGGGAAAGGAAAAGGATGAACTAAACTTTGGGTTTGTTTTAGTGGCCTGGACTAAGACATAATAAGTGGCAGGACTCTGAAAATAAGCCAATGACACAAAAAATTACAAAATTCATCCAAGATACCATAAAAGTGGCCTCCTGACCAATTTAAGGAGGGTACGTATCAGAAGTTGAATACAACAGAGCCATTTCCAATTTAAGGAGGGTAAGTGTCAGTTCACGCTTAGGCCCCAATAGGCTGGAGATCCTCAACAATCCTTATTTGCAAGGGAAAAAAAGAATTCCAATCCACTTTTTCTAGGAGCAGTTGAATTCTCCAGGTGTCTGTGGGGGTGTTGGCAACACTGGGTTTGAAAATTCTCTCTGTGTATATAAGCTCAGCAGTAGGAGTTTCCAGGATGTCAAATGCTAATTGCAAAGATTATTTTTAAACTCTCAATAAGCAGGAGGTATTTCATTCCTGATACACACCTAATTTGTTTCTATTTTGCTATTTCAAGTCTCAGGGAAGGGAAATCAGTGCAAACCAGGAAATATTTTACAGAGAGGAAAAAGGACAGACAGCAGCTGTTCCACTGCTGAAGCTTTTCTTAGTTCTGCCTGAGAAAACCACTTCAGAAAGAGGAGAAGAAAATTCTCTTGGCCCTTCCTGATCAATGCTAACTTGAATGGTGGTACTTAATGGAGATCAGAAACGTTGACTTAAGGGAAAATTTCAGCAGCCACATGACTGGCTGCAAATGAATCAGTCATCTAAATATGATAAATGCTGATATTCTAACCAATCTGTAACCCTCCAATGGTCAAATCCAGATATTCAATTGTTTTGTGTGTATCCTAATTAGTAGTAACAAGCATAAATAGAATTTTAAATGTATTTTTTTCTCAAGGGCAAGATTGCAATTTATAGGAATTCAAACACAAAGGTTTTCAGTTTATGGTTACATTCACTAATAATATGTATTTGAATAAAAACACACACAAACCAGGAAAATGTTAGCAAAAGATGAATACTGATTTTTGAATGAATCATTCTTTCCATAAAGCATTTCCTTTTATAGCTGTGTTGGGGGACAGCAAAGAACACAATTTAATAACAGTTTTGTCATTGTATTCACCACGAACATGCTAGTAATACAATGAAATACTTTGCAGATAAAACAGAAATGCTGGGCAAGTGATATTATCCATAGATACACAAAATCCAGCAGAAGGCAGCAGTTTACCTTCCTGTACAATGAGGCTGGGCTCTGTGTGAGGCACTCTGACTAGCCCATACATCAGCAGCGGCATCATTTGGATTCAGAGAGAGTTTCTGCAGCATGAAGGGGTAGGAAGAACACAGGGTGAGTTAATATGAGTCCCTACTTTTCCGTGTGACCTTTTTTGGCCTGAGGTGATTTTCTTGACCTCTCTGGGCCTGACTTTCCTCATCTGTAAAGCAGAGGGTTTGAAAATATCATAGAAAACAAAATGCCTCCAAGGAAGCCTGGCACACAGCAGGTATTTCTATATAATGGTACCTCTCATCCCAGGTTTGCCTGCATTGAGACCAACTTTTATAACGTACACATTAACTGTTAGATATGAATTTTGTTGTGGTGAAGATAAGAGGGAAAAAGTAGAAAAGTCAAATCTCATTGAATAAAAAGGGTGGGACCCAAAACAAGAACATTTGGATTAGTAATTTATTTGTATGGTTTCCAGAAACTTCCTAAGAATTCGGCATACTGGAACCTCTTTGCAAATCATATATGCTCCATGAGTTGTTGTTCGAGCAGGAGGACTTAAGGTTAATTTCTGGAGTCCCCTGGGAAATCTGGGCTGTAGAGATGTGGCCTTCAGTGCAGTCCTGCTTGGGTTAGCCAAGATTTGATTTAAATCAGCAAAACTTCTGACTGATAAAGGTAAGTGCAATTAACAACACAGCTCACAAGAAATGTGCTAGCAAAATTTTTGCAGTAATGCTTTCAAGTCTCATGAAAATTCTTTTCTCATGAGGACCAAGGACTTTAGTGTTTCTGAGTATCTCCATAAGTGAAATAAAATATTAATTCATCCTCTTGGGACCTCAGAGACATAGGTAACTGGCATTAAAAAAAAATACCAATTTCTCAAGGCCTAAATATGAAGCATTCTCTTAACGTGTTTTCTTCACATATTGCCCCTACCCTAAATCTTAAGCATTAAATACAGAAAACAATGTCATGCAATAATTAAGAGTTACTCATTTGCCAGATATAACTTGCCTTCTGAAACATCCCTAAACCCTCTGACATACCAGCAGGCCGATGCAACTATCTGGCCATGAGAGGGCAGATCTGATCATTTCTAAACAAGGTGACAGTGGCTATGCCCTTAAGCAGGGCTTCACATTTGCACCATTGTAGACTTTACAGACTAGACAGGTCGCTAAAGATTACTCACCTCTTCTATCTATGTGTGTAGTAAAGAATTTATTAACTTTGCCCCAAAAGAGGTCTGGCCTTAGCCCTTGACTTCCGGAGGTAATTTCTAACCCTTATGTTTGTCATATGAAACAACAGTGTCTTTGTTTACCTGAAGGCCTTGGGTTACACTGAAGAGCCTAACAGTATGATTCAGCCTGAAAGCTTTGAGCCATGTGGTATCAGCTCAGCCTTCTCAGGAACAGGAGCCTGAGATCTGCCATGTGGGTGGTCGACCATGTCTATGTGATGGAGCCCCAGTAAAATCTCTGTACCCTAAGGCTTGGCTGAACTTCTCTGGTTGACAATACCCCATGTGTACCGTCACATGATGTTGTCAGGAAAGTAATGTTGTCCACAGCCCCCAGGAGAGGACAACTAGAAAATCCACACGGAAATGTTCCTCAACTCTGCCCCACGTGCCTTTGCCCTTGGCTGATTTTAACCTGCATCCTTTCTCTATAACAAACTGTACCTGTGAGTATTACAGCTTTCAGTACACTCTATGAATCCTTCCTAGTGCATTCTTGAATCTAGAGGTAGTTTTGGGGACTTTCATATTTGCAATTTGCATTAGACCCACACATTTGCAACTGGAGTAGGAAATGAAGATGGGCCTACTAGGCTGCCCTGTAACTTCACACTCTGAGAAAACTGAGGTTGGTAAAAGTGAAATTGCTTGCCTAGTGAGTACTAGTGTTAGGATTCACAGCCTGGCCTTTCCTTTGTACCTCCAGCATCTTCCCACTGTACAGCACTGCCTGTTTCAACAAAAAGCACAAGCACTTGCCTCAGTCCAGCAAAACACAGAATGTTTCCACAGAAAGGGCTAAATGCAGACAAGATTTCCACACTATAATACAAAAGAGATGATCTCCAAATCAGCTGGGAGTGACAAAATCCTCACACGGCCAGAACTGTTGGTTTGAGAGAGAAATAAAGGGCATAATCTCAAGAAATATAAATTATGACCCTCTTCCCTACTATAAAATCTATGCATTTTTTTCTGGAATCTAAGGGATTGGAGAGCATTAAAAGTCAAATGAACCACTCTGGTGAGGGATGTTGATAATGGGTGAGGCTATGCATGAATAGGGAGAGGGGCTGTATAGGAAATCTCACCTTTCCCTCAATTTTGCTGTGAATCTAAAAATCATCTTTAAAAAATAGAAGTTGTAACACAAACAACCAAAAACAGCAACTTTCAAGTGTCTTGTGGATTTTACAGTAGAAGAAAAGGTCCAAGAATATGTAATGCCAACATGCCAACAGGCTTCAGTTACTTGAGTCTGAGGGATGATCATTTATAGCCACAGTGATTAGGAAGTGGAATAAGCAATCTTCACACCAGGAGCACTTACCATGTGTTGAGCACTGTCTACTCTGCAAAGGAGGCATTAACACTCTTCCTTTTAAAATGGAAACACATTCAGAGAGAGAAGTTAAGTAAACTTCTTAATGTTATCAATCAAACACAATATATATAAGGGGTTCTATTCCAAAATTCCTGGAATTTGGGATGCCTGAGTTTCTCACTCAGGCGTTAGCTTTGGAAGCCATCCCTGAGATAAGGAAGCGCTGAAGTCCCTGACAGTACTTTTGCCATATTAGCTACTGTTTCCACAGTCAGTGACTGGACTGGGTCATACACTTCAGGTGTGCAAAGGTGGAAATCTATTATGTTACCGTATCATCTGGCTCGACTAATCTGGGAATGTTATCTACTAGAAAAAAAAAACACCACCATATTCATAAAACATACATACGCTGCCATGTTTTATAAATGCTGGCATGTCTATAAAGATTTGAAGTACAAGATCACTTTTGTTTTCTGAGCAAAGATACTATGTGTTCTACTAAATGCCAATGATTCGGTTTCCAGAATTGAGTTGGGTCAAACTGGATAGCACAAAGGTGATACAAATTGTAAGAATATCAGAATGCCACTATAAGCAATGGGATCAAGGCCAATGGGGACAATGAGGCCCTGCTATTTGCAAGCAGAACAGCCATACATGAAAATTCTCTCAGGTAAGAGACAGTCTGGGCACCAGCCTGAGAAGTCATTTTGGTTAGTGTTATGAGTTGAATTGTGTACCCCCAAAAAGATAAGTTGAAGTCTTAACCCTAGTACCTTAGAATGCAATCTTATTTGGAAATGAGGTCTTTAGAGAGCTGATAGAATTAAAATGAAGTTAATAGAGTGGGCTTCAATCAATCCAATATAAACAGCATACTTATAAAAAGGGGAAATTTGGACAGAGAGGGACATGCACAGAGGGAAGACGACATGAAGAGACACAGTGTGGATACCATGAATAGACAGAGACCCAGACTGGAATTACGCTACCACAAACCAAGAACTGGCTGAGCCACTAGAATCTGGAAGAAGCAAAGAAGTGTCCTTCTCCTATAGTTTCAGAGACAGTATAGCCCTGCTAATACCCTGACTGGACTCCAGACCTTGACGCTAGCCTCCAGATTGATGAGACAATAAATTCCTGCTGTTCTAAGCCACCCAGTCTGTGTTGCTCTGTTGCAGCAGCCCTAGGACGCTAATACAGTTAGAGATCAGGTTTTGGAAGATGGCAATACTAAGCGAGACCAGGCCCATGCCTAAGCAAGAGCCCATGTTTTATATTCAGCCCGTTGAAGTTGCAAGATATTTTCCAAGCAGAACTCAAAATTCACAAAGTAGTCTGTTCTGAGCACTAGAGAGCCATGGTAATTAGCAGATTCATGCACATGATGGATAGCTCATGTATTCATGAAATATTTTCATTTTGTGTGAGTATAGCAGCCTGTGAGCATAATCCCATGGCTTTAGCTGCATATGTTACTCTTTATTAAAATACACGCATGCACACACATACACACACACACACACACACACACACATACACTCTCTCACACACAACCTTCTTCTGATCAGATTACAGAAAACTAAAAACTTACCTTTCATCATGTGGTATGTCCCTTCCTCCCCTGCAGAAATATTTGGGCTATAAAATCTCAGAGGCTTCCAAGAGCCTTCCAGGGCAATTCACATAAACATACAAATATAAGAGTGCCTTTCCGTTTCCTTTTCTTAATAAAAACACCATCTATATTAGTTTCCTAAGGTTGCCATTAAAAAGTACCACAACTTAGGTGGCTTAAATGGCAGTACTTAATTATCTCACAGTTCTGCAGGCTGGAAGCTTAAGATCAAGGTATCAGCAAGGTTGGTTCTCTCTGAGAGATTCTGAAGGATCTGTCCATACGTCTCTCCTAGCTTCTGGTGGTTTCCTGCCAATCTTTGGTGTTTCTTGTCTTATTGATACATCAATCTCATTTCTGCCTCCTTCTTCACATGGCATTCTCCCTGAGGGCATGCCTGTGCTCAAATTTCTCCTTTATATAAAGACACTAGTCATGCTGGAGTAGGGGTCACCCCTACTCCAGTATTACGTTTTACTAATTACATTTGCAATGACCCTATTTCCAAATAAGGTCATATTCTGAGGTACTGGAAGTCAGAAGTTCAATATATAAATTTGGGAGGTCGAGAGGACACAATTCAACCCGTAACACCATCCCCTACTGTATCACAATGTAAAAGGTGGCCTTACAGTTAACTCTACGTATACAAAATTTGAAGTCACTTTAAAGAACAAGATCACTTTTGTTTCGTAGAACACTACGTGTTCTACAAAATGCCAATGACTCAATTTCCAGAATGCATTTATGGGCAAAATCAGAGTTTAAAACATGGAAAGGAAGACAAAATGTAGCTCAGTATTATGGTTAAATACCTTATAACTTTTCTTTTTTTCATTCTTTCAGTGAACCAAGCATTAATACTGAGGTAGAGCATAGAGCAGGGGAATATTTAGAAAGAAGGAGGAGGAGGAATAAGAGGAAGAAGGAGAAAGAAGGAGATAAAAGAAGGAAAAAGAAGGCAGAGGAATAGGAGGAGGAAGAAGGAGAAGAAGGAAGAAGAAAAGCAAAGATTATACCATCCAGATCTTCTAGGAATTAACATCAAGTCATGGAGACAAAACAAAAATAATGAACATGGAACAATAAATTCCAATTCATTGTGACAAATGAGATATTCAGACAATTACCAGAACAAGGATTCAGGAAGAGAAAGAACCCTGAGAAGTAGGTAAGCCACAAAGGCCTCTCTGCAGAGGATGTTAAAGGAGGTCTGGGGGAGGTAGAAATGAGATCATCCCAGAGGTGGGCATGAGTTGAGCCCAGGGGTAATGGAATCTGGATGGCTATACGGTTGGTGCTGAGAAGGGGTGGTTGAGGGTTAAAATGCAAAAATAAGTCACACCCCAGAGGTCTAGTTCATGCCATACTGAGGGTTTTTGCCTTTATATCACAGTGTTTGTGGTAAATAGACTTTTCCAGTTTTTGAAAATGTGCCATGGGTGCTTTACTAGAAGGGATAATTTCCATCTGTGACTTAGAGCTCAGGATATGTAGAAGATTCATTCATCCTATAATTCAAATTGACTCCCTCTGACTCACTAAGTATCAGCCTTGTTTTTCAGCCTATATAGGTTCAGCATGAATTGCATCTTTTGACTTCTACCACAAAAGATGAGGCACATTAATGCCTTTTATTTATTTTCCTTTCCCTGACACTTACTAACCTATACAAACATTTAGTTTTATAACCACATTTCTAATTAATATATTTAAGTTCAACCAGTTCAAACAACATTTTCCCCCACTTATACTGAAACTTTTCGGTTATTTAACACCTTTATTTGTCACTTTTTTCTGGAAATCAAATTAAGTTTTCTTTTATTCTTTCAAGTAAAAGATATGATGACATATTTCTTGAGACATTGCATATTATTCAATGGTTAAAACTCTCTTGTAGCTATACAATGACTTTCTAAAATTTTATTTTGGTTTATCATCGGTGATTCAGAAGTATACTTTTTCTGTAAATACTTAGGTTGACAATCCACTGCTGCCCTTTGTATATTATGAGTCCTATGTTGTCTTTTCTACCGCTTGCCCTTAGTCATGGCATGTAGATTTCTTTTTGGGTCTCCTTACTTGCCATTTGGGTGACTGTTAAATCCCCTTCTCAGAGCTGAAGTTAAAAACAGGTGGATATCACAAGCTGTTTCTGGTGAATGGAAGTCACTCATCCACTGTGGCTCTGTTAAACGGAAGTGGGAGCTTCTTCCTTTCCTACTGCTCTCAGTACCTGAGCACGACCATCTCAGCACACCTGTACCTGCAATCACGTTTTTGCTGTCTCAGCCCCAAACTGTGGAGACACTTCTCAGGATGTGATAAGTCATCAGTAGTTCCCATCCTTCCTCAGAGCACCCGCACTCTCCTCTGGGAGATGCAAGCTGTGAGTAAATGTAAGACAAAAATTGTCAGTGGAAGAATGTACCTTAGCTACTGTATAAAGCACCATGTTTGTAATGGTAAGAGACACACTGTGGCCTCAGAAGCCAGCAGCAAACAACCATGGCTTTAAATGTTTTGCTTCCTTTCCTGGGACAGTTCGACTGGTCTACTTTATGGGTCATATCAAAGTTAAGCCAATTCTGCTTTATTCAATCTAGGCAGAATATCTTTACATTCATCCCCTTTCAGATCCAGGCGGTAGGCTGCCTGCTGGTATGCAAGGTTGCAAGATTTCATCTTTTTCTGTTTTCAATGCCATTTTAGTGGGAAATTGGAAGAGATTATTTCAGGAGATGCTTTCCAGAAGATTAGTAACTGGGAAGCCAGAACTGTTAAAGATGGCACATTCAACCCAAAAATTTAATGCATCTAATTATTATTATTATTATTTAAGAGTAGCACAGGATGGAGTGCAATAGCAAGAGGACAGCCCACTGCAGCCTCAAAGTCCTGGACTCAAGTAGTTCTCCTGCCTGATCTTCCTGAGTAACTGGGATTACAGGCATATGCCACTATACCTGGCTAATTTTTTCATTTTCATAGAGACAGGATCTTTCTATGTTGTCCAGGCTAGTCTGGCATTCCTGGGCTCAAGCAACCCTCCTGCCTTAGCCTCCAGAGTTGCTGGGATTATAGGCATGAGCCACCATGCCCAGCAATTAATGCAACGACTTGTATAATCAAATAAATAAGAGGTAGGAAGTATAAAATATGTCTGTGTGATAAGAAAAATTATGTCACACAAAAAATAGAGGTTATAGGGAAAAAACACACACTGGCCAATAGAAAATTTTTTTATTTAGAAGAGTCTAATTTTAATATTCTAAAAAGTGATGTGATTAATGTTAATGTTTCTAGGTTCTTTGGTTATTAATCCTCAAAATACAAGTGATTCTGTGATTGACTAATCACAGAATCACTTATATTATTTATATTTTGATAATTATATCATAGCTGAATTCATCATTCATTGGCTATCTGGATACAGTTACTTCTGGCCTCATGATCCTTATGTATGGGTATACTGTGAAAGTCCACCGGGTATATATGAGGTCCTCAAACAGCATAAACAAAAACAGAAACGGTATAAGAAATTGCAACTGCAGCAGTGAGTTGAGGAAAGATAAAGGGCTCAATATTGACTCAACAGAGAGTTGGGAAACTTGAGAAATCTTTATCTTCACAATGTTAAAAAAAAAAATCTAGCTAATTTTAAGATAATCCAAAGCATATATAAGAAAAATGGAATTTTCAAAGAAGGCATCAAGGACTGATATAGATCTTGTGTAGTCAAGGGCTGATAACAGTTGTTTTCTCCACCTAATTATAGAGGGGGTGTATTATTTTGGAAACAACTTTATGTTTATTTAAAACTTAAAGAGAGATTTGATGTAATGAGTCCTACTTACATCGAAAGCTGAGGACTATGCGCCTTTTCAGAAAGCGGGTAGCATCTGTCATATACAATGTGCCTATTCTGCTGGGGCTTGCATTCCACCTCTTTTTTCCAAGAATATGTTCACAATGGAGCGCTAAAACCCAGCCGCATTTCTGTTATGTAGAGGAAACAGCACAAACATCTTTGCTGCCCTAGAAATTTGAATTCTGGGTTGGAGTCTTCACTTTGTAAACTAATCTCAGGGAAATTCTAGCCTCTGAATTATTCATTTGTGCAAAGATAAATCTTCCTTTACCAAGCATATATTTTAAAGTATAGGAATAACTCATGAAATTTTAGGCCTAACAAGAGGTGGTGGGAAGGAAAAGGATGAGAAGATCTAAAGTTTGATAAAGTGACTTCTAAAATGTAGCCTTCTGTTGGAGGAAAGCTAAAAGCAGCATGATTTAGTGAAACGGTTTGTTTCTTTTGTCCCAGAACTTACTTTTTTTTTTTTTTTCAGGGAAAAGCTAATGCAGAAGTCCAATATGTAAAAATCAATGTCAAACTCTGTGGTTGAAAGAGGATGGATATCCCAAAGTCTGACCCACAGTATGTCTATTTACCTCCCTCTCCAACGCCCAAGAAAACATCCTGGGTTATTCCTGGAGAGACTTCCCTAGAATGCCTCAGAACTGCAGAGAAAAGTGTGAATAAACTGGACATACTGGTAGGAAAAGCAGGGTCCATAACTCACTGTGACAACTTCTCTAAAACTCATTTTCTTTCTTCTTTAACTTAGACCAATTTCACAGAGCTTTTGTAAATAAACATGATGATTTTAAAATGGCCTCTTAGCCTGACATGAGAGACTTTCAATTTAATTTTTATTCTATTCCTCCACTGTGATCAGAACCACTTTATACACCCCCAGTTTTCGCTCACAGTATTTCTTCAAAAATTAATAGATGCATACATAGAAATTAGCGTAAATTGCCTAGAATCATCACCATCTTCCTCCCCAATCGGAAGTGCACATTTGAAGTTAGGTACCCAATAACAAAATTACCTTACTGAAATTTGTTTCAATTTTACCTGTTATCAACTTTTAGGTGATGGAGAACTGATTACTAAACACAATCTTCAGTGGCGAGATTCAACAACAAAAACGCATAATGTCTCCCCACAGGCCATCTTCCTATTTCACATTCTCTGGTTGTCACAAGTAAAAATTATGAAATGGGGTGCTAAAATCCAGAAATAGACTTGTCTCTTGTGCATGCTGTTAATAGGGTATGTAACAACATGGGTGGAAGTAATTTGGCATTGTATATCTTTTTCATATTGGATTCCCTGCAGTATCATTTTAAACTTTTAAAGCTTCATTTTATTTTTACTGTGCTTCTCAGAGAATACATATCAAGGTAAGAATTATATATCTATTGTAACTTCATAAATGAGAAGGTAAAAGCTCATATATCACAGATACACAAGGGAAGGCTTCAGAGTTTCTTCTATCCATGAAATGAGAAGCCTCATCCAAATCAAGATGTGATAGGAAATAGATTCAGTACCTTAAAAATATTATATTAGCATCTAATACTTTAGACACACTGCAGTCATTCCCTAATATCTATTCTCCACTTTTTCTGAGGTAATATAATTCTTACTTTTAGAGGTGCACATGACACCTAGAATTAAGACTACATTTTCCAGCCTTTTTTTTTTTTTTTTTGCATGTAAGCATGACCAAAGAGAGCTAATGAGATTCAGCCAAGGTACTACAAAGACCTTCTGCGAACTCTCCTTAAAAGACAGCTCATGTAGGCCAAAGTGAGAGAGGAGTTCAAGACTAGGAGCCTGCACAACACAGTCAGACCTCCATCTCCTCAAAAGATAAAAACAAAAATAGACCATCAGCTGAGCATAGTGTCATACAGTTATAGTCCCAGCTACTTGGGGAGGCTGAGGCAAGAGGATCCTTTGATTCTAGGAGTTTAAGGCTGCATTGAGCTATGATTATGCCATTGTACCCCGGCCTGGGAAACATAGTGAGACTGACTCTAAAAAACAAAAAAGACAACTCATGAATAATCAGACCGAAGATAAATAAGGAAACAGAGGATGCGAACAACACTGTAAACCAATTGGACCCAACAGACATATACAGAGGACTCCACAGAACAAGAGCAGAATACATATTCTTCTCAGGCATATATGCAAAACACTCTCCAAGATAAATCATATTCTGTGCCACAAAACAAATCTTAACAAACTTAAGAAGATTGAACTACTATTAAGCATATTTTTCTGACTATAATGGAATAAAATTAGAAATCAACAGCACAAGGAAAACTGGAAAATTCACAAATAGGTGAAAATAACACATTCTTGAACAATGAATGAGTTAAAAAGAAATCACAAAATAACTAAGAAAGTATCTTGAGACAAATGACAATGAAAACACAGCATACCAAAATCATGGGATACAGCAAAGGCATTAACATAAAAGAAGACTGTAGCAGTAAAATGCCTGTATTTGTATTTTAAAAAATCAAATCAACAACATGACTTTATACTTCAAGGAACTTGAAAAAGAAGAACAAACTAGACTCAAAGTTAGCAGAAGGAAAAAAATAATAAAGATTATAGCAGAAATAAATGAAATCAAGACTAGTAACAATATAGGAAAAAAATCAACAAAAGTAAGATTTCTTTTTTTTTATAAGATCGACAAAAATGACAAACCCTTAGCTAGACTAACTAAGAAAAAAGAGAAGGCTCAGATAAAAAACACCAGAAATGAAAGAGGAGGCATCACAACTGATGCCACAGAAATAATGGGATTAATAAAAGATTACTATAATTAATCATATATCAACAACGGGAAAACCTTGAAGAAATTGATAAATTCCTAGAAACATACAACTCAGTAAGACTAAACATAAAAAAAAGAAACTCTGAACAGCTCTATAACTAGTAAAATTATTGAATGAGTAATAAAAAAAATCTTCTAACAGCAACCACAGCCCAAGACTAAACAGCATCACTTGAGAATTCTACCAAACACTGAAGGAAGAATTAACACCAGTCCTTCCCAAACTCTCCCAAAAACTTGAAGAGAAAACATTCAAACTCATTTTATGAGGGCATTTTTACCCTAATGCCAAAACAAGACAAAGAAACAACCGTAAAATAAAACTATAGACCAATATCTATGACAAATATTGATGCAAAAATCCTCAAAATCGCTAAAAAAAATATTAGCAAACTGAATTCAACAGCACATTAAAAAGATTACACACCGTTACCAAATGGGGTTTATCCTTGGGATGCAAGGATGGTTCAACATATGAAAAATCTATCAATGGGATATGCTACATTAGTAAAATAAAGGACAAAAAAATCTCATGGCCACCTCAATGGATACAGTAAAATAATTTGACAAAATTCAACACCATTTCATGATAAAAACACTCAACAAACTGGGAATAGAAGAAAATTACCTAGCATATTAAAGGCCATATATGAAAATGTCACAGCTAACATTATACTCAACAAGGAAAAATTGAAAGGTTTTCCTCTAAAATCAGGAAGAAGGCAAGGATACCCACTTCTATTCAGCATAGTACTGGAAATCCTATCCAGAGCAATTAGGCAAGAAAAACAACTAAAAGACATCAGCAGGTGAAAAGGAAGAATTGAAACATTCTCTGTTCACAGAGGACATGATTTTGTAAGTAGAAAACCTTAAAACTGTTGCGTGCACGTGGGTGCACGTGTGTACACACACACCAAAACTGTTAGAACTAATAAATGAATTAATCAAAGTTGCAGGATACAAAATCAACATTTAAAAATTGGCTGTGTTTCTACACACTAACAATGAACAATCAAAAAAGAAAATTAAGAAAACAATTCCATTTACAATATCAGCAAAAAGAAAAAAATACTTTGGAATAAACCAAGGAGGCAAAAACTTGAACACTAAAATCTATAAGACATTGCTGAAAGAAAACACAAATAAATGGCATGACATCCCATGATCCTGGATTGTAGGACTTAATATTTTTTAAATGTCTATACTACTCAAAAAGATCTCATTCACTGAAAACCCTTTCAAAATCCAAATGGCATTTTGCAGAATTTTTTTTATTTAAATTCCAAATTCATATGACATCACAAAGAATCCTGAACAGCCTAAACAAAGAAAGAAAAGAAAGACTGCAAGCCTCATGATAACTGATTTCAAAACATATTACCAAGCTACACTAATCAAAACAGTATAGTACTGGCATAAACAAAGACATATAGACCAATAGCATGAAATAGCCCAGAAAGAAACCCTCAGGTCTTACAGTTAAATAAATCTTCAGCAACAGTGTGAAGACTACACAATAGAGAAAAGACAGTCTCTTTAACAAATGGTATTAGAAAAACTGGATACCCACATACAAAAGTACGAAGTTGGATTCTAGCCTTAAATCATACATAAAAATTAGTTAAAAATGGATTAAAGTCTTTAACATAAGCCTGAAACTATAAAACTACTTGATGAAACAGGGGGAAAGCCTTACAACATTAGATTTGGCAATCATTTCTTGGCTATCACACCAAAAGCACAGGCAGCAATGGTAAAACAGACTAATGGAATTACATCAAACTTGAAAACTTCTGCACAGGAAAGCAAACAGTTAACACAGTGAAAGGCAACCTACAGGATGGGAGAAGATATTTACAAATCATATATCTAATAAAGGGTTAATGCCTAAAACATATAAAAAACTCCTACAACTCAATAACAACAACAACAAAGTAACTACATAAAAAATGTGCAAAGAACTTGAATAAATATCTTTCCAAAGTAGCTATCCCAATGGCCCACTTCATATTAAAAGATTTTCAACATCACTAATTTTTAGAGAAATGCAAATGAAAACCACAATGAGATATTATCTCACACCTGTTAGGATGGCCATTATTTTAAAATAATAATAATAAATGTTGGTAAGAATGTGGAGAAACTGGAACCTTTGTGCACTGTTGTGAATGTAAAATGGTGCAGCTGCTACAGAAACACATGGGGATTCCTCAAAATAAATAAATAAATAAATTATCAATATCCTCTAGTTATCCCATTCTGGGTATATATTCAAAAGAATGGAAAACAGGAGCTCAAGGAGATATTTGCACACCCATGTTCACTGCAGCATTATTCACAATAGCTAAGAGGTGGAAGCAACCTAAATGTCCATCCATGGATGAATGATTAAGGAACATGTTTTCCATGCATACAGTAGAATTTATTCAGCCTTAAAAAAGAAGGAAATCCTGTTATATGCTACAACATGGATGAACCCTGAGGACATTATGTGAAGTGAAATAAGCCAGCCACAGAAAGACAAATGTTTCATGATTTCATTTATGTTGGTTATCTAAAGCAGTCTAACTTTTCAAAGAGAACAGAGGTTTAGTTCTGCAAGACGGAGAAGTTGTAGAGATTTCTTGCACAGTAACGTGCACAGAATCAACATTACAGTAGTGTACACATAAAAAAATGATTAATTTTTTATGTGTTTTATGATAATAATTTGTAAAAGAAAATTTACACATGGCTTCTTCTCCCCTTATCTTTTGTACCCTACCCTCATGCTTCCTAGAGCAGCTGTGGAGGGTAAAGCACTAATCACCATTTTGGACCATGACGGCAAGGCCCATACCCTGACTATAGCAGGATGGTGAATGAGAAAGAGCTGAGGCCACAACCACCTTATGGAGCAGAACCAAAGTAACAACCCTAATCTGCCAACTAAAACAAATCATAGCTGACACAAGGTCTCTCTCATATGCTCTCTTGTGGGCCATCTGTGATTCTGTCCCACTCACTTCTGTGCACACTACCATCCTCGCTTACACCGTCTACTTCCTGACCCTGTTCCTGCTCCCCTCCCATCCATCTTTCACAGTTACCAGAATACAGTCATAAAACACCAAGCTGATCATGCTTAGTAAACTTCACGGACCCCTTCAAAACCTAATTCTAAGCTACCTCTCCATACCCAACTCATTTCAGTTTCCCTTATGCAACTGTTGGGAATAGAGCTCCAATCACAGTTTGGTCCACTGCTTCTTGAATGTTCCATACTCTTTTCCAACTCAGAGATTTTATCCAAGTTGCTCTGAGTGAAATTCTCCTTCTTAAATTTCTCCCCAGTCTCTTCTCAATCTTTTGACATATCAATTCTCATTTTAGTTTCTTCCCCAGGTCCCAGGTAGACTTATTCACTTTCTCCACAGTTCCCTCTATTCTATTTTTCCACAGCACATAACACAAAGAAGTATAATTGATCTCCTTCTATCAATGTCTTCCCACTTACATGGTGAACAGAGGCAGGACCATAACTGAAACATGCCACTACTGTGCAAATGGGGACATAACGCTGGGTAAGACAAACCAGTTCCTACCCTCAGAGAGCTGACATTTTGATAGAGGAAACTGTGTGTGTTAGCATGCGTGTGTTCTGGCATTGAAAAGTATAATGAAAAAAAGCTGAGTAAATTGAGAAGGTGGACAGTGAAAGTGACTATGGGGAGGAACAAAGGGGTTTATTTTATACAGGTTGGTTAGGAAGGCTCCTCAGAAGAGGTGGCCTGCAGCAGGGATGTGAATACTGTAGAAGACGTCTCAGGGAGAGTGGCCCATGCAACAGAAACAGAAAGTGCTCAATCCTTCTGTCAAATACGTATGGTATGCAGAAGAGCAACAAAGGTGGGGAGGGAGTGATTTTATCCACAGTTTCTTTATTGTTGTTGTTCCCTGAAATAGGCCACAGATGACAAATGGGTCGCTTTAGCCACTATAACTAAGAATGGCAATTAAATCCACCGAAGTATAACCGGACTCGAAAGTTTCTCAGCTAATAAAACCTATCTTTTCCTTACTTACCTGTCATCCTTATACAATAAATACATTTCACAAACTAAAAACAAAAAAAAATGTCATCTGGTGCTTCTGATGTTCCTTAGGGAATTACTCATCACAAGTTATTCCTATAATGACAGAACTCCATGGAGTTATTTTTCCCCAAAATGATATACTAATACCTAAGGATGCATAGGTATCTTGCCAAACCAACTCATATTTGCAGATAATTATACTTAGTGCCAAACATAAAGAAGCGAATTCCATATTTATCTAGAAAATTGTTCCTCTACACTTTAAACCAAAGGGTGCTAGGAAATTTCAACAGCAGTCTCTGGGAATCTTTTCCTTTACCAAATTCCAAAGCTTTAATACATGAATAAAAGAACACAATGCAATAAAGAGCCATAGCTTAAATGCTCTGGGTGAAATACAAAGTAGTTCTATTCATTGCAACGTGTGTTCTGGTATCCACTTCTGGAGTAAAGACCTCTTATTGTGTCAGCAGTTAACTGAGGCATGGCCCTGGGGAGATACGAATAGCATGTTGTCGCAATATGCTAACAGACTACTGAAGATGATACCAAAACATTACCTATAGTAACATATCCATAACTTAAAGATGTAATTCACCAAATACAGCATGATTTTTCAATATCTAGAACACAAGATATATAATAGAAACAAAATGACCAAAAACGCAATATGTGACCTAAAATAAATTATAGCAAAAAATTGAAAATCCTAATTCCAAACCCAATTTGCTTAAAAGTTTACTCAATTTACTGAAAAGCAAAATATAGTGCTTAATTGTGCAAAAGGCCAAATACACCTAAAGAAATCTCTCCATCTATTACAGTACAATTGGATGAGTCACTCTCCGCAGATTTGCCATCCTCAAAAGTACAATGTCTCCAAAAAAGTGAGCTCAAAGAGAAGGAGAGACATTTCCATTGTTGTATGATCGAAGTTTTATGTGTGTCACAGCAATTACCTCAGGGGGAGTGTCCAATGCTCAAGGAGAATGACAGAACAGAAGGAAATGCAAAATTCAAGCACAGATGAAATGATGGCAAAGAAAGAAACACCACGGTGTTTAATGAACAATGCTGCAACTATTCATTACGCCTCTTCTCCAGCTGATCATTAAGCTTTCAGCACTGTTTATGCAACAGAAAAGGAAATGTTGACTCAAGATTTCATGCACTTACTATTCACACAAAGAAGAAACCATGAAGAGTATAATCTGCAATTATAGTACCTGCTGAAACGGGATCACTGTCATTGAACCTGGTTATTAGTTGTTGTAAGCACTGTCAAATGCAAGATAACTTCTGAATTTGGGATCTGTCTGGTATGATCATTGGAGACACAGACTTGAAAGGTCATGAAATAAATTACATAAAATTAAATTCATTTAAACAATATACAAATAGTTTTCAATATGTATGACCTAATGGTAGAAGAAATCATTCCTTTAATTTCATAAATTAGAGGCTTCCAAAAAGGCAAATTACTCTGTGACTACTTTTAACTGTCCTCACCATGCGTTACTGTAGAATGATGTAATTCAGTGTTTATTTAATGGACAAAACAATGAGTGTAATTCATATATACCAACATCGTTTATAGCAGAAATACAGGCTATCAATAAAAAATGTACTGAGTGAATGAACCTTATAGTTAGCTTACCTTTTATAACCTGCTGGGCACACACTTTCATCTTGTATCAATGAGGAAAACCCTTTACAAACTTACCAACTGAGAAGTGGTACCTGAAAGTATATGTTGTACAGAGTACCTTAGAAACAATTACTCGTAGGACCCATTGGAAGAAGCTTGAATTATCAAGATAATTTAATCCTATATCTATTACTTATCACTTCATTCATTGGTGAATGTATCTCCTTAACTTCAATTTTCTGATCTATAAAATTTGGACAAAAGTATCTATCTTGCAGAGCTGCTGTGGGGATCATACATGATTAGATCAAGGATCTGAAAGATACCAGGAAGAAGTCTGCCATTGTCATATAGCAGGCATATCGTTGTGCTAGCTTCAGTCCACCCTTCCGAGAGGCTTGATTCTATTTCGTTATACCCTGAATCTGTGATCAGAAAGAATAAATTTCTGATCAAAAAGATTACAAAGATCATGACCCTTTGGATGGTGACTAGAAGCTATCAAACACTCGCTATCTTAAAAAACAATATTGAAAACTGGAAATGAATCTATGTGATCTATAATATTTTGAGCAATGACGAATGCTTTCTTGCATTGTTTTTGCTTAAATGTAACTGAAATACATAAGACAGAAACATATAACCTGCAGAGTACATTTCAGAAGGATGATGCATGAGTTAAGTATCACTTTGGAGCTAATTCGATAAAATGTATTGTTCCAAATTAACTTTAGATTCCAAAGTAAATTCAGAACTAGTTTTGGAAGGATTGTGAAGAATTACTTATTACCTATGTCAAGCAGTAGATCACATGCTGATATAGTTGGGATATTTTCCCCACCTAAACTTCATATAGAATTGTAATCCCCAATGCTGGGGGCTGGAATCTGGTGGAGGTGTGTGGATCATGGAGGTGGATCACTCATGGCTTAGTGCTGTCTTCATGATAGAGAGTTCTCACAAGATCTGGTCATTTAAAAGCGTATAGCACCTCCTCTCTCTCTTTCTCTCAATCTCTCTCTCCTAATTTTGCCATGTGACATGTTTGCTCCTGCTTCACCGCCTTCTACCATGACTGTAAACTTCCTGAGGCCTACACAGAAGCCAAGAGATGTCAGCACCCTGCTTTCTATAAAACCTGCATAATTATGAGCCAATTAAGTCTCTTTTTCTTTATAAATTAGCCAGCCTAGGGTATATCTTTATAGCAACCCAAGAATGTCTTATACCCATGCCTTATCCTAAATTGTCCAGAGTTCAGACTCTTTGTAATGGGAGATATAATGGCATTGTTTTCAGTCATAATCTCTCTTGAAGAATGACACACAAAAGCTTTCTCCCTCATTTCCTTAAAGTGAATGCAGAGTAAACACTTTATTCTCTCTAAAAACTGGAGTGAGTATCTTCTGAAACTTCATCTCCTGTTAATGGGCAATTAAGTACTATTAGGAAAAGGGGGATAGATGACATTTGTCTGATTGGTTTTGTTTAGTTTGGGTTTTTAGAGATTTAATAGTAAAAAGCATGTGGGCATGGAAATGCAAGAATGAGTACCATCAGATGATAAATCTCAAGGTATAGAAGTAAAATGAGAGTCTCTGAAAGACTGAATACTGATTCTTGAAAAAGTTCCCAAGAACAGAGAGGGACCATAACCAAAAATGAGTGGACCAGGGTAGGACTGTGATGACAGCCTTTGCTCGAGATCCCAGGGATTGTGTGCAAGTTGAATCCCCCACCTCTTTCAAGACTTCTAAGTCAGGTTTCAAGGAAACCTTTTGTTGCATAATAAAGAATTTAACTGGCCTTTGAACCTGGTTCCTGGAAGAGAGAATCTATATCCTTGAAATTTTCCAAGTAATAGAAGTGTCTTTGATATTCATGATCCCTTGAATCAAACTTGAGTTTATACTCATGAGATGAGATGATTCAGGATGGAAGATGGTCAACAGAAAGACCAAACATGTAATTAGAGGGTTAGAGCTCTGAATCAGCCTAACCTCCAGAGAAGTGAGGGAGTTGGACCTTGAGTTCAATAATGGGGCCAATGTTTAATCAATTACATCTATACAATGAACAGGGAAGTCTCCTGAAACTTCCTGCTTGGTGAATACATTGATGTGCCAGGAGGATGATGTAAGCAGACACGGAGGATCTCCAGGGACTACAGAAGTTTAACCACCTTGAAAAATCAACCTGTTTTATAGCCTCCCACTTTGCAGCCTGTTTTTTCCAAACCTTCCATGGAAGGCAATCACCTAGTCAGCTGGAACCAGTTCCAGAGAGACCCCAGTAACTTACAGATAAACCTAAGTGAACTTCCTCATTACCATACTAAAGTCTCTACTGTGGGAGGAGCTAAAGATTCATCACCATAACCTGTAACCTATGTGCTGTCATAATGACTCAGTGTGTCTGCAGCACTGGTGCCCCTCCTCTACATGCAATGATGCACCTTCTCCCCTCTCCATCACTCCATATAACCCTCCTGTGACTCTTCCTTGGGGAGACACTGCTTTGGAGAATACTCCTGGTGTTCTCCTATCTGGGGACAAATAATAAAACTCCCACAGATCAAAACCCATGCTCTCCTGGAGAGTCATTTGTTACTTGCCAGGCAAATGCATCCAGTTTTTTGTCTTTGTTTTTGTTTTCTTTTTTTTTCCAGGTAACAGTGACAAGCCCTAAATCTACAAGAAGAAAGCACAAAAGCTCTGTGTTTGGGACCTTCCCATACACTTCCCTGTGTGTCTCTTCATTCAGCTGCTGCTGAGTTGTATCTTCTACAATAAAACTATAATTGTAAGTATAATGCTTTCCTGAATTCTGTGTCATTCTCATGAATTTTTGAGCTTCGGGGAGGTCATGGGAACCTCAGGGATTTGCAGCCACTGAGTCTGAAGTGAGGACCATGTTGCTGGTGGGGCATACTCTTTAACTTATGGGGTCTGCGCTAACTCCAGATAGTTATGGGAATTGAATTGCAGTGGACCAGTTTGGGTTGAAACAGAATGTGAACTCTCCACCTACCCTGGGCAGAGACCGCATGCAGCACTGAGAGGGCCTATGTATAGCAGCACAAAATGCAATGATGAAGCTCTGTGCTCCACAGTTAACTCCTCCTGTAATCCCTCTACAATGCTCCAAGGCAGCAGTAAGGCCCAGAGCAATGAGGTTGGAAGCAGGAGCAGAAACTCTGGGATACAGTACAAAGTCTCTTTCCCCTGTAGTTCAGCTAATCTGGAAAAACTCAAAAACCTGGCCTGATTACTGAGGTTTCTTTTATGGATATTTAGCATTTAGATGAAATTTTTATAGTATTCTTGAAATGAGTTTTGACCACACATTAGAATTACCCAGTGGACTTTTGTAAACGAGCAATGACGGGTCAGATAAATTCCACCATCATTTTAGAGGAATAATCTTAGGTGATTCTGCTGTGCATAGCATTAAGAACCATTGGAGAGTGCAATGAGAGTGAAAAAGTTTCTGAAGCCTGGAGCTTCACTACCTCCTGAACTTGCCTTTGTTCATCGAAATAGGCATGCTATGGAAATACACTGTAGTCAACTTCTTCCTAAACTTGGGAAAGAAGCCTGATGAAGGAGCTGGTTATCCCATAGAAGAAAAAAATATATGTTTTAGTCACCCAACCCAGCCAGAGGAGCCCGGGCTCCAGAACCCAGCTACACCATGCAAAATGGTCACTGAGTATTTAGAAATGAAATTCAACTCAAGCATGCTATGGAAGCTACAAATTCACTTCTCAACATTTCATATTGCATATTTCATAGATGTTTCTCAAAAAAACTATTATGTTTTAATTCCTAGGCAGACGATCAAGGTCCATCTGAGAGGATTCCAACTTTTGTTAGATTGGTATTGCAGAGATTTTAGAAACATTGAAAAGGAGATGAAGAGATGGAGAGTGAGGTTGTCTGCACACAAAATTAATATTTATTAGGTTGTTAACCATAATTGATTAAACTTTCCATGTCATGACGTAGGGGACTCTGCTTGACAGAACAATCCATTTACACAAAGGTGACTGGGTTCTGCGGTGGCTCACGCCTGTAATCCTAGCACTTTGGGAGAACTGCTTGTACCCAGGAGTTCAAAACAGGCTGGGCAACATAGCAAGACATTGTCTCTACAAATAAATTTAAAAATTAACTAGATGTGGTGGTGTGTGACCATGGTCCCAGCTACTTGGAAGGCTGCGCTGGGAAGATCACTTGGGCCCTGGAAGTCCAGGTTGCAGTGAGCCATGATCATGCCACTTCACTCCAGCCTGATGACAGAGCTAAAATCCTCTCAAAAAATAAAAAAAAATTGTTCCTTAACTCTTATTATGTGTTAATGGATAATGTATATAATTCTTTTCAGTACATAGAGATAAAATTTAAAACTTTTAAAATATGATCATGGTTCTAATTATGATTACACCTGGCACCTATTCAATCACTTCTCTATTGGTGGACATTTTCAGATATTTATACATTTTTGCTATTGCATGGAATGTCCCCTACTACATATAAGGGTAGAGAAGGGAGGGGAGTTTCATGCTATTCCCATATTTGCTTCATGTTTTTATAATCTGGGAACCAAAATAACAATATTTGATAAGCCATGAGCTTTTATGTTTTAAAATACGGCACTCAATTCTTTATGATGAATTTTTACACAGCTACTTCAAATATTTTGTTTCAGTATCTTGTGGCTTCAATCAGTATTGAGGTTTTTAAGACCCAAATGTGGTTGATCTCAACCCTGGGTCCACACTGCAATCACCTGGGGAAACTCAAAACTACCTGAGAAAGAGGAGGGAGGTGGAGTGACTCTTTAAATCAGAATCCCTGCAAAGGAGACAGGCTCTGGATATTCTGGCAAAAAGCTTTCCAAGTGCTGTTAACCTGCTGTCAGGGTTAAGGAAAAATGCTCTAGAATGTACATAATTAAAGTGTCGATGCTACATAATATGTTACTTCCTCCAAAAATAACCAATGGATAAATTGTTTCATGAAGTGGTTAAGTGACAAGTACAGTTTAGTTTATTATGAGGTCATATTTTTTTTAAATTTACAGTTGAATCTCTTTAAACCCAAGGTGTGACTTACTTGTAAACATGTATTGATTTGGTGACAATTATGATTCCATATGTAAAAACTAACATCATCATTCATAATAAAAGTCATTTAGATGTATGATTTATTCTTAGGTTGGAGTTTGGTATCTTATTGCTACAGGAGTCTGTTTTCTCAGTCTTAAGATCTCTATTTTAATGTTAATGCTGATCAGTTGTGCCTGAATTCCAAGGGAGGAGGGTATAATGAGGTGTTGGAACCCTCTTCCCATCCTGCTGTCGACTCCCTTTTCAGGTTACTTTGGAATACCCAGGGGCAAGAGGGGGTCCATCAGTCAGTTGAGGGGCTTAGAATTTTATTTTCAGGTTTACAGTATCATAAACGCAAGATGTTAATCAGGGGACACTAAAGGCAAGGGTGAGAGGGAGTTTGTGGCACCTCTGTACTTCCTGATCAATTTTTTTTGTGAATCAAAAACACAAAGTCTATTATTTAAAATAAATAAATAATAACTAAGTAAATAAATAAAGTTCCTGAACTTAATTTTTTTATTTCTCATTAATAGCAACCCAAATATATCTCATTTTTAGCATATTAATCTGATTTCAACATAGTTAACATTCATTTTCAATAGCCAAAACTAGACATTTTAGCAAAGACATTTGCTAAACTAGACATTTGACCTACCTTTAAGTTCTCAGAAGTGGAGATTTAGACTATAACTATTCTCCTTTATGTGGAAAATAAAAATTAGAGCAAAAGGATATTAATAATTCAGTTCATGATGATAAGAAAAAAGAGAGAAAAATAAATGGGCGTTTAGTTTCTAAGCAATTCTTGATCAGCTTAGGCATATGTTTTGCGTCAAGCCAAAAGTAAGTAAAGGATATATGATCACATTCATCTTACACTTGCTAAAAGAAGAACTGTCATTGACCCAAAAATTCTCTAGTAATTTATTTTTATCTCTTGGGCTGAGAGAGAGCACAACGATCCAATCATCGATTAGAATCTCCTTGGTTAGTTTTATTTTTAAGTCATTACATTACAATACTGTGGCCACAAGCAGTGCCATAAAATCCAGAGCATGCTTGACCCTTTATGCACTTTATCTTACTGAGTTGTCACAACTCATCTGCCAGGTAAATAGTATTATCTCATTTATGTACTTTTACTGAGATTCGGAGCAGTTAAAACCTTGTTCAAGGCCACATGACTAGTAAGTGGCAGTCAGGGTACATCTAAGGATTAAACCTGGGGATTAAACTCTTATAATTTAGGGGACTACATTCCTTCTGGTACTCAAACTTGCTCATAAACCAGCTTTTTTTTTCAGTTTATACCTTTAACTTGATAACTGATTTGGAGAGACAGCGTTAATAAGCAGGATTTCCACAATAAAAGATTTGAAAGCATACTTAGTAAATTCAGAACAAAGTGAGCTGTTTATACAAAATTTGTCATGTTGCATGCATCTCTCAAATCTGCTAAAATTAGCAAGATCCTTAAATAAAAATAAAAATAAAATTTTATTTTACCTTATAAAAAGTTTCCAGTTATGTGGATAAATGCTTTATAGCACTCTCTAGCTTAATCTGACATTCTCTCCTCTAAAGCAGCATTATGGGCCGGGCATGGTGGCTCATGCTTATAATCCCAAGACTTTGGGAGGCTAAGGCGAATGGACCACTTAAGGTCAGGAATTCGAGACTAGCCTGAGCAACATCGTGAACCCCTGCCTCTAATAAAAATATTTTTTAAAAAATATCTGGGCATGGTGGCGAGCACCTGTAATCCCAGCTACTCGGGAGGCTAAGGCAGGAGAATCGCTTGAAACTGGGAGGTAGAGGTTGCAGTGAGCCAATATTGCACCACTGCACTCCAGCCTGGGCAACAAACCTCGGCTCTATCTCAAAAATAATAAATAAATAAATAAATAAATAAAATATAGTAGCAATATCTACCCTGCTTCTACAAATTTTATTTAAATATTCACAAGACAGAGGAAAATGGTATTTGCATCCCAACCTTACTGCTGTCTATGCAATGGCCAATTTTTTCCAGTAGCTGATATGGTCCTTCAGCAGACACCTCTCTTACAGTCATTGTAATTTCAGCCTCTTCACCTTTGAGGGGAGAGCTACACAAAAGAATCATCATGTCTCCCTGATGTTTAATCAGGGCGCAGCATGCTAAGGTCCTTTTATGAAAGTTCCCTGGCAGGAAATCAAAGTTCCATTCTTCAAAAACAATAAAACATAAAACAGAGGAATCCATCTGTCAATCAAGATAGGTTTCTCTTTAAAAAAAAAGTTTTTTCAAAGAATAAAAAGCTTTCACACTAATTAATAGCCATTAAAGCTCCTACCAGTTTAAAGGCTTGAGCAAAGTCAGGAATTATCCAGCCAATTCAAATCCAGAAGGTTCTTTTGCAACACTCATCTGGATTGACAAAAGAAAGTATTTCCCCGAAAGTGACCAGGATAATTAATTCCAATTTGTACTTCATATTTGGAAGCACAACCTCAGTGTGTCAGCCCTTACAAATTTCCCTAGAGTATGATCCTATAATCAATTATTCAGAATTAGATCCAAGTCCATACACATCTATTTCTTACCCACATAATGCCATGTTAGGTCTTGGAAATGCAGAAATGATTAATTCAAACCCTTGCTTTGGAACTGCATAGTGATGATTAGAATTCTGCTTCCTAGATCGAGTTTCCCAATTCTACATTATTTTGCACAAAGTGAAAAAAGTCAGACTAGACCAAAGGTCCCGTATGTGCCTCAACTGCCTCTATATCATGCCTCCCGAGTGATTATACTGCCCATGGCTGCATGCTTGTCAAAATAGGCCTTTACATCTTTGGACAGCTCTTTAATAAAATCATTTTTATATTTGCCAGTATAATTGGTGATAACAATTAACTGACTGAAATTTATTTGGGGAAGCTCTTTGAGGCCTGCAGCACAACAGGGAAGAAATCTCACGGTGGTCTAACGATGGCTTTCTCTAAATAGCTTTGAATCAAAATACATAGAGCACAGGACTGAAACGAAGCTTGACAATCTAAAAGGACATTTAATTTTCACCCTCTTTAGGCCTTTATTTTCTCTTTCACCTGCAAATATACATATGTCACATATGTCCCTCCTTCCTCACCCTCAACGCACACACCAGTATTACAGAATAGTAATTATCAAACAGGCAATCTACTCAATTAAACAATGGTACCTGTACATACTGTTATGGATGCTGGCCATCCTCCTCCAGTGAGAGACCTTCTTTGATCCAAATAATACCAGCAAGCCAAGAGTCAAATGAGCAAAATGGACAAAAGACCTAAAGCTCTGGCTAAAAAAAGTATTCTGAATGATGGTCTGGAGTCTTAAAAAGCCCTACAATAGAAAGTCTGCATTCCCTCCCTGACCATGTCCACGGTCATCTTAACCAAACCAGTTGAAACAGGACACTCCTGGGCTCTGTCCACCCAAATGAGCTCCCTGATGTAACTCATGCTTATAAGAAAGCTGAACAACTCACAATGGAACTTGTAAAATAGCCTGTGATCTTTAGGGGCAAGGCCACGATCAGCTCACCCAAATGTAAATGGAGGAAAAGGCCAGTCTAGCAAACGTCCTCCATGTAAACAGCTTTAAAGTTCAGAGGACTGTCTTTTCAAATCCCTTCATTATAGTCATTCTGGTGTAACTACAGTAAAACAAATGATGACAAAGTGATTTAAATATAAAGAGAAAGTATTTGGGGAGCGTATTTCTATTACTTTAATACAGACATCATTTCTACTAATTATGAGTTGGAAAAGATACACATTGTTGTGGTAACCTCTGAAGAACAAGAGCTCTTTATACTGCCTGTGTTCATGTTCTTTGTCTCCTATAGTCACCACCAGCCCTATTTTCTCCCATTCACAAAGCGTGAATGACAACATGACCCCAAGTTATCTCTCACTATTCTCTCCACAAATCCCACTGGGACCAGTCCTATTGGGCTCCCAACCACCTGCCTATACCCTGCCCACTGTTAACTCAGCAGTCATCCCACAAACATTTAATGAGCAACTACTTCAGTGCTGCGAGAAAACAAGAAGACTGCAGGCCTAAGGCACACATGCAGCCTGTTTCTACACACTCACCCTATAAATATTCTCCCCATGCCACCTGAGGGTGAGGACCTCTGCTAGTAGAGTAGGTGGAAAAAAGAACAAGGTGGATTTCCAAACATGCAACCTAATATAGTACGATTTATGCTATACCACAGCCTGCGCAAAACATTATATGGCACAGAAAAGGGACAGAAGATAGAAACAAGGGGAAATTTGGGGAAGGCTTAAGAGAAACAGAATTCTGTGGGGGTCTTGGAAAAGATGTAGACTGTTCTACGGCTGTCAGCACCACAGGCTGAGGGGAAAGAATTTCTAAGTGTCTCTTAAGAGTGTGGGGAAATGGAGGAGCTCAGGTTTGAGAGGTACCTGGGGTCACGGCATAAAAGCTTTGTTGCCTACCCTGCAAGAAATTCCAAATTCGATTGAGGAAGTAAAGTAGTTTGTGAGTTACAAAGATGATTTTAAGAGAGAAACTCCAATCTTACTAAGAGTTAAAACAGAAATACATGATATTAGACATGGGAGACTTCATAAAAGCATATGTTTAAGAATAATAAAATCTCATTATTTCCTAATAATATGCAAATTACCAGAATTACCAGAGGCATTAGAAAATCTGGAACCACCACTCAAAACATTTTGCAGGTGATTTCATTTTCAGAAACTTTTTTGAATATGTCAAATACGTATAAAAGCAAAACAATGTACAAGGAACCAGCCCATATACTCAGAGTTTCATAATACTCCCACAGATTCTCCCTCCATGCTGTTCCTGAGGCTCTTTTTAAGCAAATCCTAGACATTCTATAATTTTGTCAGCAAATATTTGGGACATTTAAAAACATTTTCTAAGAACAACCATTCTAAACCCAGCTCACAGGTGAATTCTTTCAAATATTTTATCTCTGGAGCACTGAAAAGGATGGAATGCTTTACAAATCAAGAATCCAGCATAAACTGATGCCCACACCTGACCCCCTACAAAAGACAAAACAACAAAAAACTAAAGAGAAATTTTATATGAAGATAAATCCGAAATCCTAATTATTAGATCAATGTCTCGTTTTCTGCAGCAATATGGATGAAACTGGAGGCCATTATCTTAAGTGAAATAACTCAGAAACAGTCAATACTACATGTTCACAGTATAAGTAGGAGCTAAATAATATGTACATATGCACATAGAGTGTGTAACAATAGACATTAGAAACTTGGAAGGGTGGAAGGATGAAAGGGTGTGAGGAATGAGAAACTACTTAACTGGTACAAAAGATACTATTCAAGTGATGATTACACTAAAAGCTACTACTAAGTAAAATATCTGTGTAACAAAACTGCACTTGTGTTATACAAAAAAAAAGTCACCTAATAATACAGAACACTGTAATAGGAGGATTTGTTTAAAAAAAAAAAAAGTTCAAGTTAGTGCCAATATAAGGGATTCTAAATTGAACTAAGTCAAAAAATTTTAAAAATGTGATGAGATGACAAAAAAAGTCTTTATTTCAACATTGATTGCAAATTTAAAATGTCTAAATAGCAATAATGGGCATTTATTCTGGATAGTATAATACTTGGGGCATTCCATTTAAATCTAGAAATGAGACAAGGATAAAATGCAAACACTCGGGAATATATTGTATAAGAGCTTATTATATGAAGGGAAGCATAACATTTCCACAAAAGGACAGAAAAGAAGGCTTGAATAAACAGAGAGACAAATGTTGCTATACGGTAAAAAAATGATATTGCAAAGAACCTATTTCTCAAACTAACAAATGTAATTTCCAAACTAACAAATATAATTTCCATTCATAGTTTCACTAGTAACTGTACTGGAGTTCTAACAAATAAGTCTAACTTTCATAAAGAAAAGTGAAAATAGCCAGAACATTTATAAGATGTGCATTACTAGTCATGGAAAATTCCTCTGAATATTATAGTGTATCCTACTAATAAGGAATGGGCAGAACGAAACATACTAGATATGTATAAGCAGTCAAAACCATACACCGGATCCTTTATTCTCATCAAAAATAATCTAAGAAACATTAAAGCTTACAAATGAAAATGCAATCATAAACATAGTAGGCATAAATGCAGATAGATAGATAGACAGATATTTCAATGATTGGAAGTAAGGAAAGTCTTGTTTAGCAAATTAAAAACCATAAACAAAAAGAATAAGAGGTTTGACTTGGGGAAAAATCCAGATAGATATTAAGCAGACAGACAATATGACTCAAAACTATTTGGCATTTGTGGCAGAGATGGAGTTACTATTATTAATATATATTAAAAACTACCTAAAATAAGATAATAAAGTAGAAATACCTCCCGGATTAGGCAAATATTATAAGCAAACAAATCACAATTAAGAACATACAAATTAATACAATTAGCAATTATTATTATTATAATTAGTAGTGACTAGCATGATAATATAATTGAATTCCATTTTTCTCCCATCAAAGTGGGAGAAAAGCAAGGCTTTCATTTGTTTGTTTATTTATTTATTTTATAACAAGCCTCAGTATTGGCTAGGAATCTGAGAAGGGACACTCTCAAACATTCCCATTTCACGTAAATCAGTATCAATCGTTTAAAATCAATTTGCAAATACACACCAAAAAGATTTAAAATGTGAATACCAGTTCACCAGAAAATATATTTGGGCAAAATTTATCCTAAAATGTTATTATGAATATAAGTAAAAATGTAGCCACAGCCTATCACTTTCATATTAGGTTATGAGAACACATTAGAAGAAATATATATAAAAATGAACAAAGGAATCTTGTTCTGTTCTATACAATTAATTTCTGTTCAGATTATAAAAAATTTTACTGATGTAGATGTGTAACAAGGAAAAATCTTCACAAAATATTAAGTGAATCAGATGAATTAGAAAAAAGTGAGCCCATGTTTTGTGAAATATGATGTGTACTTACTGAAGTGCACTACTATTCATAATATTATAAATTTAGAAGTGTATCTAAAAAGAAGCAAAGGCGTTAGCTTTCTGGGGTTGGCATAATTACAGATTATTTGAATTGATTTTGTTTAAACCTATATCAAAATTTTCGAAATTGAATATGCATATGCTATTTGGGAAGAAAAGCTTGAAAAGTTCACAACAAATTAATGCCATAGAGTATTACTTTTTAGACATGGATAGCCAGGCTTATTAACCCTGGGTGGGCTGTGATCAATGCTTAGAAGGAAGGAGACTGCAGGAAGGCCCCCTGGTGGTGGGGGCTAAGATGAGGGGTTCCTGAGCAGCAAAGCACCAGGAATAAACGCCAAAGATTCTTCAAAAATCCAGTCAAACGGAGTGAGGAACCCTTTGCATTTTCTTTCTGGTTGCAGTGTGCTGAGGGTGAGGAGTGTTAACTTTATGATTGCCTGTCTGGCCAAGCAGGTGGCAGGTATTCCAGCTGATGAAGCAAGATCTCATCTCTTTTTCCAGCTCTCCTTTTCCCAGGGTGCTCCCTGCACACTTCTTCAAAAGTGAAGTCAAGGCTTCCTTTCTCATGGTATCATCCTTTAAACCTCAGGCCATAAGACATCTGTGTCCTCTGAACTCCAGCAGAATTCATTCCACCATCATCTGGTATTTGATATTCATTCTGCCTCAAGGCATGTCTTATAATGTTATTTTTATTGGTATTTAATTTTTCATATATTAGTTTCTCTGTCAGATGTGGATAGCAGCAGTGGAGAAGAACAAAATCAAGAAAGAAAATTTCAAATAAGACCTTGCCAGGAATAAAATACAATTCATGGCAGGTTTCCTGGTTGGCTGCATTCACCCCCGACATTGCCACTGTTTCTGTTCAGCTCTGCTTTTGTAATTGTCTCTCAGACCAACTTCTGCGCTGATACCTCTGGAAATTCATGTGCATCTCATTTTGCTGAGTCCCTTAGTGCTTCAGTTGCCTTGATTTTGCTGTCCTAAAATCTCCCCAATATCTAATCTCAGTTTCCCTCAATAATTTTTGGGGGAAACTGTCATTTGCCATGTCCATGTTGGCAATGAAATTGATACTTAATAAGAATTCCACCCCATCTTTAATGGAAACACACAAAAACACACAATCTTTTTGTCCCCAACTAGACTGTAAATTATTTGAAGCAAGTAATTATTTGATGATGATGATGATGAAGTTAATGAAAATAACACCCCAGGCAATGTTATGTATGAGTTCATAATACATGCTGTAATCCTCACACATTACTACCAATCCTGACACCCCTTCAAAATAAGTATTACCGTTCTGCCATCACAGATTAGGCAGGAGATGTTCAAAGAAGTTTAAGAGGCAGATGAAGTGTCAATTCTTGGTTTTGAAGCAAATGTCCATCTGACTCTCAGCGCTGCCACACATTCTTATATCCTCTCCTAACTCAAGACTTCTTTTCATCCCTGTGGCCCATGTCATCCCTTCGCAAGTGCTCTAGTTCCTAACCCCATACATATGAAGTTCTAGGCTAAGCCTTTTCCACACAAACTTTCAGCTAATTCCAGCAGGAATTCAATAGACAGCTTATTGAATTAAAAATTATTTATTACATTTACTTCCCCCAAACACAAAGGAAACAGGAGGCCTATGTAGTATAATTGAACCAACGCAGTGTGTGTGTGTGTGTGTGTTTGTGTGTGCACGTGTGTGTGTGTGTATTTTAGTTATGATGCAACAGTAGTTAATGGTTTTAAATAAATAAATAAACCATGGATTGTTAAGCACCAGATGCATTTCAAAACTTGCTTGACAGAAAATGGCAATGATTCATTCACTGCTCATGGCCAGTTTTGTTTGTTTGTTTGTTTTCAAAAATCCTAGTGGTATGAACAAAGTCAAGAAAACCAGTTGCAGCAGGCAAAACACAGAGAAAAACTTAACAGCACTTCATTAGTAAAATAAAATAATACAACTCTCTATTAGCACGTCCTCATTTGCCTTAAGCACCTTCTTTTGACTGAATTTAAAATAATTTTCCAACAATATCGAAGAAAAGAGATGCATGCTACACCTGCAAATAAGGCATTAATTAAAATGGTTTGCCTTTATGCTTCATTACTAACTGCCAAAGAGAGCATATAAAATATCATGTATAAATAGAAAACTCCAGAACACAGAGTAATAGGGAAATAAATGGCCTTGCATTTCTTCTGTAAGTGATAAAAAGCAGATGATGGAGTAGCTGATCTGAGAAATCCAAAATGTTGTCACAGATTTACTCTTGTGTTTACTCTGCCCACATAACAGAGAGATATCCCAAATGGCCAATACCATAAGTGAATTCAAGCCTGAGTCAATGGACTGCAGTTCTTCAAATCAATTCACTGGGAAACTAGTCCTTGACCTATAAAGAAACATTCCAAATACAACAAATGTATGTGCCAGCTTAAATCCTTTCTGGAATAAGATGGGGAATATATAGATGAAAAAATAGCACATGAATGAATATGAATACATAAATCCACTTTCAGTAATATTTCACAGAGCTACTTCTTAAAAATGTCAGATGGTATCCAAAGTACATTTCAGTATGACAGAAGTATTTCTGTTCCACTCAGGCCACAGATCTATTGTATTTTCTGAGCATGGCATATGGATTCAGATGACAAAGATGATAAACATTCCTGTAAAAAATTACCACGCCCCATGAACAAGCCATAGTATTCCATTGTATTAAACTCATCAGTCTGCCACTTTTGTCTAAAATGCGTGAAAAGGGAAAACCGCACCCACGTCTCCTGAAAACTACTAGTCATAGAAATGGCTTTACCCCGAAAGTTCACAATGATTCCTGCAGTGCCCAGTGCTCTCAGTTTTGTCCCTGTCAAGATACGGCTTGGAGGGGGGTCAGGGAAAAACATGTTTTCTAAAATGCATGAAGTTAGCTCTATGAATTCAAAGACAAATTGTCTCTATGTACTGGATAATAAACCAGGACATCCATAGTATGAATAGTTAATATTTCAAGTACATGACTATTTGAGATTTTAAAACCACCCTCCTCTTACAATAGTTATATTGCATATTATTGCCATGATCAAAGGGTTTTACCCCAGGGTTTTTTGTAGAGGGTTTTTACCTACTCTCAAGGTAATTTATACAAATAGTTCTCTTATTTTGAAGGAGACAAAAATAATTTTATTCATTTATTAATTCATTTGTTCATCTATCCATCCATCTAGTCATTTAGTTCATCTATTTGAAACATATTTTGAGCAGCTATTTTGTGTACAAGACATATGTAGTGGCTGGAGAAAAAAGGCAGATAAAACATGTTCGTGTATAACTATAATCAAAGAAGGTTATTATGCACCAAGAGATGTGTAAATTATTTGGGGAGAGCCGAGGAAGGAGAGATGAATTCCGAATAAGGGACTTGAAGTGGGGCTCTTTATAGAAAGTGGGCTCTGAATTGGTTCTTGAATAAGTTAAATGATTTAAGTACACTTGATAATTTAATTTCAATCTAACCTAGTTAAAATCAGACAACATGCAATCAAGCTTCTCCATTAAAACAGATATATATTTATAATCTCTGACTAGTTATTTATATTTTGAGCCACAGTATTCTCTAATTTGAAGAGAAGTATAAGCTAAAATTATACGTTTAAGGGTTGGATAAAACTGGGTCAAAGTTTTGGTTCCTCCACTTACTACCCATGTGGTCCTGGTCCCACTTCTTAATATCACTGTATTTACAATTTCATCATTAATTAATGGAGATAATAATAGTGTCTATTTCGTGACTTTTTTTCTAAAAATTAAGTTTGAAAATGTATTCGAACATTGGCTAACGTGAGTTGGCACCTGGCAGAAAGACAGTAAAATTATTATGCACTACTCATTGGCTGTCCTCATGGAACTCAGGAGATGCCCAAGAAAAGATGTGCCTCAAATACAAATCAAAGCCTGTAATTAGCAATGCCTGCCCTTCTACTAGAGTTTGTGCTCATAGCTACCTTCACTATTTATTTTCTCTGTTTCTGACACCTAAATAGTACACTACATCTCTTCAATGGCAGTCCCTTGGGTTCACTATTCTATTTCACTTTCACCTGCTTTTAGAAGATGACTGTCTAACTCTTTGCGATGCTATTCAAAGCCCCCTAAAGCCAATGTCTTTTATGTCACATAGCCTGTAATTTTGACTTGGATGATCCCAAAGCTACATTGCAAATTCATGAAAACTCATACCCAGCTGCTTCTGTGTCACATAGTTAACAAACAGATATCCAGAAATTTCATTTTATTTATACTATATATTATTATGTTTCTTGATTCATTGATTAAAATTCAACTTATATGGTCATATAACCAAAATGTAGTAAAGCGTAAAATATTACACGCCCAATAAATACTTAGTGAAAAGAAAATGCTCTCTCATGAAAACAGCACTTTCTACTATGGGCCAGGTTGGTAAGGAATAAACCTGCACTGTCCAACAAGGTCCCCACTAGCCATGAGTGGCCAAAAGGCCTTTGAAACGTGACTAGTCCAAATTGAGATGTGCTGTAAGTACAAAGTACATACCAGAGTTTGAATATGTAGCATACAGCTAAAAAAAGAATTTAAAATATTTCATCAATAATTTTTATGTTATTACGTGTTGAAGTAATTTGGATATGTTGACTTAAGTGAGATAGATCATTAAAATTAATTTGTCTATTTCTTTTTACTTTCTTCATATGGTTACAGATGGGGCTCATATTTTATTTCTACGTATCTCTCACCTTCACCAAGAGACATGGGCCTGTACCAAGAGCAGAGGAATAAATAAGTATTTACTGAAATCTCAAAGCTTCCCTGATGTCCAGGTTGTCCAGAGGACAGAACAATTATCACCATTATCATGTTAATTTTCTGTTTCCTCAGTAGGTAGAAGGAGTAAGCCTGCATTCTCCTCTAGAAGGCTCTCAGGATCTCACAGAGAGGTGCTAGATAAACTCCAGGGATCCTCTACGTCTCAGCAGGAAGCTAACTCAGTATTCTCTCCTGATTCATATACTGGAGTGATAAACCAACACTCCATATTTAATGATGCCAAATAGCTCCTTATTACTTGTGGAGTCAAGAAACTTCAATAGTTGAGCACCAAGCATATTTTCAAACATTATTTGATGCCTTTTGTGAGTTATAGATTATCTGATGATTCAAATAAGATATGAATTTAAAAAACAAAACTAAGAAGTGTCTTGAGGTGAGCTGACTTTAACAACTTCAGGAGAAACTTAAAGAAATAACGTCCTAATTGCTAAAAACTCACCTCATCTCCTTTTTGGCCACTTAGGAAAACCCTGTATTTTTCTGTAATTGTGCTATGATGAAGAATCCAGCCCTCCAAGCCAGCTGACCAACCATGAGCAGAGCACACACTTCTATATTCAATTCTGAATATCAAGCACAATTTAACCTACGACAAGCACTTGAGGGTCTGAGGATGGGAAAGCAAATAGCCTCATGTCTGATTAATGCTTAAAATGTGAAAAAAGACCTTTTTTTTAGGGAGGAGCAGTACAGCACATATCCCAGTGTTGCCACGAAAATCATAAATCTAATACCTAATTTTCAAAGACAATAGTCCATTAATGAGAAGGAAACTGTTTTAATAAGTTATAAATTATCCCAATGCAAGCCAATTCTCCACATGATATTTGATAAAAACAAAACTGGAGCCTTCATAGGATACGACACTAATTAATGAATCACAGTGTAAATAAATAGCAGCTAGTAGTTGCATCGTTAGTTTAAAAGTACTTTCATATCTTATTTGAATCATCAGATATTCTATAACTCACCTAAGGGAGGCGCTGTTTTCTCGATTTTACAGATAAGGAAAATCCAAGAGTTTACACCCAGTAAATGACCAAAGCAAGAACGAAATCATACAATCCAAGTTTCTCTCTCTCTTTTTCTTTTTCTTTTTTTTTTTTTCACTTTCTTTTTTTAAAGACAGGCTATCACTCTGTTGTCTAGGCTGGAGTACAGTGACATGATCACAGTTCACTGCATCCTTGAACTCCTGAGTTTAACAGATATTACTGCCTCAGCCTCCTGAGTAGCTAAAACTACAGGCACTCAACCCCATGCCCAGCTGATTTTTTTAATTTTTTGTAGAAACAAATTTTTTGTCTCACAATGTTGCCCAGGCTGGTCTCGAACTCCCAGCCTCAACTAATCCTTCTGCCTCAGCCTCCCAAAGTGCTGGGATTATAGGCGTGAGCCACTGCACCCAGCTAATTAAAGGCTCCTAAGAGTGAATTGAGCATTTTTGAAATGTTGCCATTAGGTGCCCTATGGAAATCTACATCAGGGCTGAGACTTCAGTATTTGAAAGACCTAATGGAATTTATTTTTAAAATTCTAAAAGAATACATGGACATGGTCCTTGGAGTTGTGAGTGCTGGACACAAATATGAAGTTATACAGAGTGGTGTGGAAAAAATATTGAAGAAATTTTATTTTTTATTATAAAGGTGATACATGTTCATTGTAAAAATATAAACTGTATTTAATTTTCCTTGATTTCACCACCAGAGAAAACCATCAGGAATACGTCAATTACTGCTGTGCATACAGAGGTGATGGTTGATATATTTAGTGGCCAGTGTGGCATGCCAAAAGCAGAGGACAGCCCTTACAGATGCCTGCCTTAGTGCGCATAGCTGCGCCACCATACAAGTGCCACAACTGCTCTGGATGTATACCATGCTTTTAATGGAATCACACAATTTTACACATTTTCAGCCTCCTTTTTAAAAGTAGCAATATATTTTAAACATCTTTTAAAATATGTTTCCATTTTTCTATATACATAAAGTCTTCACTGGAATAAAAGTGTGGTCTCCCTTCTGGAAAGAAACGGCTGTGATTTACAGTGGTTTTTGTTGTTTATCAGACATTCCACACAGACTCACTGACCATCTTAACTTTAAAAGTGCTGGCTGGGCATGGTGGCTCATGCCTGTAATCCCAGCACTTTGGGAGGCTGAGGTGGGCAGATCACCTGAAGTCAGGAGTTTGAGACCCAGCCTGGCCAACATGGTGAAACCCTGTCTCTACTAAAAATATAAAAATTAGCTGAGCATGGTGGTGTGCACCTGTAATCCCAGCTACTCGGGAGGCTGAGGCACGAGAATCGCCCAAACCTGGGAGGCAGAGGCTGCAGTGAGCCAAGATCAGACCACTGCATTCCAGCCCAGGCAGCAGAGTGAGACTCTGTCTCAAAAAAAAATAAACAAAACAACAACAACAACAACAAAAAAAAAAAAAACTAAGTACTGACCGAGAGTATGGGGCTGGGTAAGAACAGGTAAGAAAAGCCACAATTCTGCCCCTAAGAACTTAAAAATACAGTAATAGCACTTGGCTCTGCATGAGGACACTGGTCAGTGGAGAGCATGGGTTCATCATTCCAGAGGTCGTGAGGAGGAGAAGTGCAAGCTTCATTGCTCTGCTCTTTGAAGCTCCATTACAGCTTCCGCCAAATAACCTTTCTGGACCAAGCCCTTGGTTACTCTATCAATGTGCATTGAATAAATTCAACCATAAAACTGATTAAATGTGGTGCCACCCTCTTTGTTGTTTTATACATATTATCTGAATTTCCTCCCCCCTGCCAATGGTCCCTTCAGACCCTTCAGACAGTGCCTACAATCATCTCCCTTTAAAGATTTGGTAATTAAGACTAGGGAACATTAATTAGCTTACCTAAGTTTACACAGCAGATGTATTTGACTCCAATGGCCAGGCTCTTAACACCATGGTCTACCTCTTTTAGAATACTGACTGCAGAAAGACAGTTACAATACATTGAGTTAAACAAGCATGGCCTTGAGATGCCTGGATGATCTGATCCCTGCCCACCTTCTATCTTGTCACTTCAGTTTCCTGTGTGATTCAGCCCCCTGGTTCTTTCAGATGCCTTAGTGATCCAAGCTCTCCTTCTACACAAAGGCCTCGTCAACAGGGATCCCTGCTACCTAAAAAGTTCATCTCCCCATTCTCAGCATGGCAACAGATCCCCACCTTAATTTCTCGCCATAAACGTCATTCACCAAAAAGGATTTCTCTGGTTACTATTCTGGCATATTCTCTCTTATTACACTCTGCTCCCTGCTTCCCCACCAGAGCATGAAAGAATTAAGCAGTTTTAGAATAATCAATAAAAAATAATATTCTATATAGGCTGGGCCTGGTGGCTCATGCCTATAATCCCAGTACTTTGGGAAGCCACAGCAGGAGAATCCCTTGAGCCCAGGAGTTTGAGACCAGCCTGGGGAACATAAAATGACCTCGTCTATACAAAAATTTTAAAAATCAGCCAGGTTTGGTGGTACACAACTGTGGTCCCAGTTATTCAGGAGGCTGAAGCAGGAGGATCGCGTAAGCCCAGGAGTTTCAGGCTAAGGGGAGCTGTAATCATACCCCTGCACTCCAGCCTGGGCAACACAGAAAGACTCTGCCTCTAATTATCACCATCATCATCATTATCATCACCTATATGAAAAAACATACTTGTGTTCACCCAAATACACTCACATATACATACATCCCCATCCAAATCCTAAAATAAAATACAAAAACCAAAAGAAAAAAATGTGAAAAGGAAAAAGAAAAAAGAAGTATCTGTAAAGCACTACCCTGAGATTTTTAACAGTGATTTTTATTTTTTTTTCTGGTGAATACAATTTTTGAAGACTTTTTTATCTTTCTTCTTGCCTGCACTTTCTAATCTTTGGTAATTAACATTTATTACTCTCGCACATTTCAAAAGCATAATGGCAATTCTAAAATAAGCAATAACAATATTTTTTGTAAGAAAACATTCTTTTACTTTGAACAGATGCTGTTCTTGTTCAGGTTCTTTCTGTCTTAGGAATTCAAAGCAATTCAGAGATTAACTGCATTACCTTCACCCTTAATATAATTTGGAGGTTTTGTTGTTGTTTGTTTGGGGACGTGTGTGTGTGTGTGTCTGTGTGTGTGGTAAGGAGGAAAGGTTGGACGTGGAAGGAATAGGTTTCAACAATTATAACAGTAAAAATATGCAGTGAAGGAAAAGTGTTCTTCCTGAGAGTCTCATTAAAAAAAAAAAAAAACCAAGTCTGTGCTAGAGCATGAAGACACACACAAGCCCACACCCCAGTCAAAGAGCAGCAAATGGGACTTGACCTGCTTAATCTTCCTTAGGCTTAAACCAAAAGCAAGTGACTGTCAAGAGTGCATTTCCATTGCAGCTGCAAAAATGTCTCTCAGTCAATAGCTGATGAAAGATGAGAGCTTCCTGGGATACTGTGATTCCTGAGGAAGGGAGGGAAGAGAAGGACTGGTTCTTGGTAATTTCCTAGGCTGTGCGCCATAGCAGGCTTTTAATATGTAGTAGCGCTTTACCTGAAAATCCCATTTTTAAAACCCATTATTGGCTCAAAAATAAATGAATCCTCCACTTGGCTAATTGGGACATTTTGCAAATATTTGGCCATATGCCAAAATACCTCTGAGGCTTTGCTAACAAAGACATAGCAATAAGGCTCACCAACACAAGGCATTTGGCATGAACCAAATTGATGAGAAAGAAATGGCTATCATAACATTGGCAACCAAATAAAAAAGACCTAAAAACCTCTGCTGGCACAAATTTACTTGTATTCTAAGGATAATTTCCACGGAATAACCTGGCTTTAACCCTAGGAGAAATGTCATGGAAAAACTGTAAAGTTGTAGGAAAGAGGCCTGGCACAGTGGCTCATGCCTGCCTTGCCTCAATCCCAGTGCTTTGGGAGGCTAAGGCAGGAGGATGATTGAGACTAGGAGTTCAAGATCTCCCTGAGCAACATTGCAAGATTCTTTCTCTACAAAAAAACAATTAAAAATTAGCTGGGCAAGGTGGCACACACCTGTAGTCCCAGTTACTCAGGAGGTAGACACAGGTAGGAGGATCACTCAAGCCCAGGAGTTTGAGGATGCAGTGAGCTATGATTGTGCCACTGCACTACAGCCTGCGCAAACAGATCAAGACACTATCTCTAGAAAATGAAAAGTAAAAAAGAAGTTTATCAAAATAATTGTGCCCCCTAGATCTCTCTGAGGTATAACGAGGAAGGCTTTCTTGACAAACAGACAACACAGGAGATTTCTATTTTTGTATAAGAATTGTCATCAATAAGTTTCAAAAATATGCAAAGCAAAATATTCTGTACCTTCCCATAGATTACATTTAATGCATGTAGTTTAATTCAGTTTATAAATTAGTGTTGATCCAATTTTCTAGAGTACTTTTACTTTGAACATTATTGAGTACTCAGGACTCTAGTCTACATGGGCTCAGTTTGATGTTCCCACTGTTAAAGGGACTTGGGGATTTGCTACGTTCTTCCAAATACCTCCCTGCCTTGAGTAGTTATTTCTCTTTTCTCTGCAAACTAGAGCTGAGAAACAGAAAAAGGGTATTTCACTTGGTGTCTGGTAGGTGGACAGCAGGAAATAAATTATGGGATGGGAAACAGTAGGTGACTCACAGTCACTGAATGTCCTTCTGCAGGATTCTAGGGTAAATTCTGACCTTAAAAATGGTCATTGAGAAATCCCTCTGGCTGGAAAAAATTATTCATTTACTCCACTACATCTGAATATGAGTTTAGATGATTTTAGAAATTTCAGAATAGGGGCTTTTTAGTGTGCAACAGTGCAAAACTACTCCTTCAATACAACTTTTAGAGCAAGGGGAAGAACAAATACAATTTCAGGCCCACTGAATGACATGAGGACAGACCTTGTAAAATTTCTTGTAAGAAATAAGAGAAAGATAATCCTGAACATGGACTACAAAGGCAACATGCATATTATCTTTAAAGGTTTATTATCTATTTCCCATTTTGATTACAAGTTGAATGTGTTATATTTAAATATTATTGCTCTGTGAGAAACTGAAAGTGCTTTGTACAGAGAAATGCTGTCTTCTTTCCTAAAGAGAGAAACATTTGCCTTGGTGTCATAAGGATACAACTGCTTTCTCCACCCTCTTACTTTTCAAAGAGCCCTTAAGACATCATCAATGGGCCTTTTTTGTTGTTGTTGCTCTGTAGTAATGCATATGCCAAGGACCAGTCACAGGTTTGCAGCCAAATTTGGATCAATGTACAATGAGCATTTTTGCTACAACTGAGTGCATGTCATGTGAGATGGAGCCCTGGGATGCAAAGTTCAAATGGAGAGGGTAAAATATCGTCCAGTCTTCAGGTAGTGTGAAGCCAAAGCCCTGCGTCTTGGAAGTGAGAGAATGCTGCCTTGTGAGTCTATGTGGGAGTAAGCTGAGGCCACAGACCATCCACTGGAAGCTGCAACCAAGAAAGGGCAATATGCAGTGGAGATGTATGGATCCCTCCAGGTCTTCCTTTAGGGCAGGATCATGACTGCTGGTAATTATCTCTCACTTGCTTTGTGCTTAGTCTATTAATCTCTTTAAATTTGCACCCTGAAATTTCCAGTACTAGTAAACATTCTTTAAACCCTCAAAGTTAAAAATGACTGTGCTAATCATACCTGAGCAGCTAGACTTCCCAATACTATGCCAGTGTTCTGTAACTTGCCTCATCTCGAGGCAGAGGGAAGCCTTCAAGAGAATGTATAAGACACAAGATCCTCTTTAGTTCATGACAGACATGGGGACATGCTAGGGAACACCCGGTAGTGAAGCAGCCCAAAAAGCTATTCTGCCTGACTTTCAGGTGGTCATCTTACCTTAGAAAAAGAGACCAGGCATGGTGGCTCACACCTGTAATCCTAGCCCTTTGGGAGGCCGAGGTGGATCACGAGGTCAGGAGATCAAGACCATCCTGGCCAACAAGGTGAAACCCCAGCGTCTCTACTAAAAATACAAAAATTAGCTGGGCATGGTGGCACACATGTGTAATCCCAGCTACTCTGGAGGCTAAGGCAGGAGAATCACTTGAACCAGGGAGTCAGAGGTTGCAGTGAGCC
>CAUYLG010008178.1:0-24051 GCA_963573385.1 Cacajao melanocephalus | reverse complement strand
TGCTTGCTATAATTTTTTAATGGAATTACTCTCATTTTGTTGATTCAGTTTCTACCTCTATTTTATACACATTGAGTCTTTATAAAATTTATTATTCCTTGGTTTCTATAATATGTGATTGGATAAGTGTTCCTGTTCATATACATCCTAACATAGTACAAAATTTCTGTCTGCTCTATTTTTCAAATATGTGCATTTTTAGATGCAAAGTTTTGCTTATATTTATCATTGCAGAGAGAGATATGTTTTATAAGACAGGGAAAGTATCAGGGAGTAGAATCATAAAATAGTGCAAATTTAGTATAGTGGATATTTGCTATCCATATTTACATTCACCCCTTTGTATCCATGGAGGATTGTTTCAGGATCCCTCACAGATACCAAAATACATGGAATTTTGGAATCCAAAATTTTTATACTTTCTTTATATAAAATGGCATAGTAATTACATAGAACCTATGCATATCCTTCTGTATACTTTAAATCATATTTAGATTACTTATAATAATACATTGTAAATTCTACATAAATATTTGTTATACTTATTGTTTTGTATTTGCATTTTTAGTTGTTCTGTTATTATTATTTATTTATAGTATTTTGGGTTGGTTGAATCCATTGATTCAGACCTCATGAATAGAGAGAGCTGACTGCATTACCTTTTAAATGAACCCACATCGTCAGTCCATGCAATTCAGCTGATCCCTATCCAGTTATCAAGGATAATAGGAGCCCTGGTGATGACCAGTTTAAGGCCCTTACTTGTCTGGCTCTAGCACTTGTTTCAGGCTGTCAAACAAGTGAGTTATGATAGCTTGGTCATCATTAAGCTGAAACCATTTGCTCAGACTCTTTGGAAAATGTTATATTAGTCAGGGAATATATAATAATATATAATAACTCCCTGACTTCCCACAAAAGGATATGTGCATATATTTATAAATACAGAAAGAATTGTTATGAGGAATTTGTTCATCAGATTGTGGAGGAGTAGAAACCTAAAACCCAATGGGGAAGGCCCACAGGGTAGGGTTTCAGGGAGGAGTTCTAGCTGGAGTCTAAGGAAGTCCACTGGAGAATTCCCTCTTGCTTGGGAAAGGACAGTCATTTTTTTTTATTATGTTTTTTAAATGAATGGATGAGACCCTCCAACATTATGTAGGACAATCTGCTTGATTCGAAGTCCACCAGTTTGAATGTTGATTCATCCAAAAAAAGTCACTATCACAGAAACATCTAGAATAACGTTTGCCTAAATATCTGAACATTGTTGCCCAGCCATGTTGACACATAAAATGTACCATTACAAGTGCGTTCTATTTTTTTTTCTAGGATTGATATCTATAACCACCAAATAAAACCAATGGCAATGAAACCATCTTTGCCATGAAAGAGAAATGTTGCCCCTCTTTAAAAACCAGCATATGGAGAAGCAGAGCTCACAGACTAGGATGTGTATTAGAGAAGGGGAGAAAGAGAGGCAGTAACATGTGGAAAGGCATTCAGTCATCTAACATTAGTTGCAACTTTATTATTTTCGGTTAAGTGAACATTTTTCTTTATTTCTTCAACTAGTTTGAACTGTGGTTTTCTAAAGGAGTTCTGGGCTCTGTTAAATTTAGCAGACATCTCAGCTTATTTCTTCAAGTTTATAAATGTAAAAGTAAATCCAAGAGATAAAGTTTTGGTTTTTTTTTTCTTTAACCTAAAATAACCCCATAACTTCTTGCAAATTTTAGACTGGAATTCTAACCTTGAACTCTGAAACAACTGTTGTTTTTTTGAACAGTATGAAAAGTATTTTAGATACCTAATGAATGCTTATTCTAGTTGATGTATAATGCTGTTAAATTGGACAATTTCATTAAAGCAAAAATAAATAACAGGCTCTTTTTCATGCCATTCTTTACCACTTTTCAATATGGGGAAAGAAATTGTTCTCCAAGAGGTATGTACTTCAAACGAATCTTTCTGCTCTAGAATGAAAGGAAATTCAAGGAAGCATGAAATCTTAGAACACAGAAGCAATCCTGTTACTTCCCATTCTAGGGCACTTACTGTGTGAGGCATCTCATCTTAGAATGAATCCTCCCATTAAGGAAGAACAGGTTTGTGAAAAATATGTACAATGGGACAATGTCCAAACTTTGGTAAAAAGTACAGTAATGACAGATAAACCTATCTGCTGAGACAGGCACCATTTCCCAGAAAATCAGCCATAAACCAGTATCATGGGGCAGACTAACAGAAACCAGGACTCATCTAAAAGACACAAATAAGTTTTAGCCAGGATAGGATTATTACCGAAAATAGAGGATAGACTTGAATTTAAATGTAAGAATTAAGAGGATTATGGTCAGAAAAAAGTTGGTCCAGGAAGCAGGGAAAGAAGAAGCCTTTGGTTCTATAGGCGCTTAGTAGGAAGCCATGGAATGTGTGAAAGTCACAGAATACACCTTCCCAGGGAATAGATTGGACTCGTGGAAACCACTTTTTATTCATGCCAATGTATCAGGAATTAAATGTCATAGTTCTGCTTTAGATAAATACATTTCCAGAAGATCAGAGATAGAGAGGCAGATGGAAAGTGTCTCATGCTTCAGACTGGTAAGCTCATACCTGACAAGGTGCCATCTCATCTAGCATGTTCACTCACAAGACAGCCTCAAAAAATAAGGAAGATTTCAGATCCTTTGCTGGGAACCAAGATTTTAAAAATAAGAATTAAGAAGAAAACTCAGATTTACTGAGCGTTCACCATATGGCATTAAATAAGCACATTTAATCCTCATAATAACACTTCAGAGTAAGAAACCTAACTAGGGTGGGAGTGGAAAATATGAAACTTGAGGTAGCAATGATATAATTGGTCTTGGATCATCTGACTCCTACTTATATCTGCTTCTTCTTTGTATCCTTCACAAATATTGCTGACCACTCTAGAAATAAATTAGGTCTTCTTATATCCTTCCTTAATGTCGTGTGTTCTCCTTCCCTCCAGTTTTCACACTTGTAAATGTTAAATGATTTATTTTCAGTCACCCCTGGATAGCTATAAGCTGCATAAGATCACAGACCATTTCTGGTTTTTGCTAATTTGTCTCTTTATCTCTAATTCTTAGCACAGTACATAAAATACAGCTGGCATTTATAAATAATATTAGACTTATAAACTCTGGCTAACAATGTTTTTTAGAAATTCCATGGATCTAAAGACCACTGTTTCCAAAACTGATGTAATATGTCGGGCATTTTACTGGTTAGTTGTGTCCACCAACTTGATTGACTAAGGGATACCCAACAGCTAGGAGAGCATTATCTCTGGGTGTGTCTGAGAGGGTGTTTGTTTGTTTGCTTGTTTATTTGATATGGAGTCTCACTCTGTCACCCAGACTGGAGTGCAGTGGCACCGTCTTGGCTCACTGCAACCTCTGCCTCCTGGGTTCAAGGGATTCTCCTGCCTCAGCCTCCTGAGCAGCTGGGATTACTGGTGTGTACCCTCACCCCAGCTAATTTTTATTTATTCATTCATTCATTCATTCGTTCATTTATAGAGACGGGGTTTTGCAGTGTTGGCCAGCCTGGTCTGAAACTTTTGACCTCAAGTGATCTGCCCACCTTGGCCTCCCTAAGTGTTGTGATTACAAGCATCAGCCACCATGCTGGACCCCTGAAAGATTATTTCTAAGAAGAGATTAGCATTTGAATCAGTAGAGTCAGCAAAGAATATCACCCTCTCCAATGGGAATTGGCATCATGTAATTCATTGGAGGCCCAAATACAACAAAAGAGCAAAGAAAGAGTGAATCTGCTGTCTGTTCTTGAGCTGGGACATTCATCTCTTCCTGCCCTTGAACATTATTGCTCCTGTTTCCTGGGCCTTCAGACTCAGACTGAAACTATACCATCTTCTTTCTCCTGGGACTCAGCCTCCGTAATTGCATGAGCCAATTTTTCCTAATAGACCTCTTTATATATATATATATAAACCAATAGTATGTATGTATATATATATATATATGAATCAATAGTATACTATTGGTTATCTTTCTGTGGAGAACCCTGACAAATACATTGATAATAATGTAAAATGTGGGACTTCTGTCACCAGTCATAGCAGAGTAACTGATAGCACACTAGCCTGTTCATTGTAAACAAACATAAAACTGGACAAATACAAAGCAGTTGTTTTCAGAGACTAGACAGTTGACAGTGTAAAAATGTAATTCCCGAAAGAAGGAAAACTCATAAGGTGAGCCTCCAAATTGTCCCGGCTTTTTGCCTGGGACAGTTTCCTGACTATGGGGCATCAAGCTGGAGTCCAAGCAGTTCGCACTGTTTAAAACATGTTGAGGAGGCAGAGATCAGAATTCAGGGCAATTGAAATGTTTGGGCTTTGCAGAGTGGGGCACAGGAACAGAAGGACAGAGGTAACTGCACAGATGGGGATTTTCAGAAGCTCCTGTAGGGGGTCCCTTAAGCATTGGGCCAAAGGATAGGCTGCTCATATGTAGGTGAAACTACCCAAGCCTAACCAGCTATTACAGGATTATACACTAGAAGACTAGGATTATCCGAGACCTTTGAAGTCCAGCCTACCCAGTCTGGAGAGACCACCTTAACCTCTCTTTCACGCCGTAGGCATCCAGCTGAGACATCAGAAAGACTGGCCTTAATAGTAAGGGTCTTGCTATGAGAAACTGAACTCAAGATTTTTCCTATCAAAGTCTAAATTCAAGCCTTCACAAAGCTCCACAGGGAGACAGAATTCAGAGACTGAGCTGGCCAGAAGCTTAGGAAGTAGCTTGAGATTTTCACAGATCCCCTAACAAAGCACCAACTCAAATATATGCAAGTCAAAGCCCTATAAATACACATAGAGTCACACCTAGACACATGAGGGGTGAGAAAAGATGCAGTGTGGTGTTTATGACCAGTCCTAGTGGAAGAATTTCAGTGCAAAACCCTGCCGAAGCCAAAGAGAAAAAATCTTGAAAGCAGGAAAAAGACAGAGTGCATACAAGATAACGAAGTCAAAAATTATATCTGACCTTTCATTATAGACAATGGAAAATAGAAGATAAAGTAATGAAATGTTAAAGGCCCAAATAAAATAAAAGAAAATTATAAGCCCCCAATTCTATAGTCAGCAATAATAACTTTCAGAAACAGGAATGAATAGAATACATTTTGAGATGAGCAAATGCTGAGAAAATTAATAGCTAATAGAAATGCATTATAAGAAATGCTAAAAGACATTCTTCAGGCTGAAAGCAAATAATAACAGATGGAAAGTTGTATTATTAGATAACACAAAGAGCACAAGTAAATACAGAGAAAATCTGTTATTATTTTTCCTAGTTACAAGTTTTTCTACACATCAACAGGCTGTTGAAAGCCAAAGTAATACAATTGAAAAGTAGATTTTAAAACACATGGAAATAAAATATATGATAAGAATCACAGAATGATGCTGGGGTGAGATAAGTCAACATGGTATAGTGTGTTTATTATATTTGTGATGGAGTGTCAAGTTGGAAGTGGGAAATGACAAATGTATTGAGAAAAGTGTGAAGTAGGAAAAAGAAGGTATCATGTATGAATAGTACTGACTCTAAATGAACTCTGATAAGTTAAAGGTTCGTATTGTTAGCCTTGAAGCAAACATACACACATGCACATGTACACACACACACACACACACACACACAGAGACACCAAAAAATAAATAGGCCCCAAACTGTAATTAATAAGTCTACAGCAAATACACATATTACACCTAAATTCCTGCCTCTGGACAGCTGAAGAAAATGGCTGCTACCTGTCTGTGTCACTGAACACACCCAAACAAAACTAATAAAAGGATAGATCCTCTACCCCAAACCAATACCCTTGTCATAAATAGCAGACAGAAAATGAAAAAGGTTCAAAATGACTATTAATAAAAAATAAAAAATAAATCACCAAATCCCAGCAAGCATCTGCTCACAAACTCCCTGCCAGTCTTTATGGCAAGGCTTTAGAGCTGTCCAAGGACAACCACAGGGAAGAGCGGAGCAGGCAGCTAGCATCTGGCCTAAAAATGCACCAATATTACCAGCAGAAAGGGAAAGTCAACACTGTTAGGAAATGTGTCCTTGTAAATCAGAGCACTGATTCAGGGGAAGAGCTGTCGATTGTATGTGATTTGACGAGATTGTTTTTGATAATGGGAAGTTATAAGACAAAAGCTCCTAAGAATGGGAAGCTCCCTTTGCCAACTGTATGGTGAAGCAGAAGGATATGGCTAAGGGGGAAAATGTAGTTCCTTACAGAGACAAAACAAAGAACAGCCAAGTATCGGTGGACACTGAACACCTCCTTCCACCACCAACTAATATGCCTAAAAGAAGAAATTAATAAGCAAGGAATCTTATAAATCACCCCAAAAGTTGATATGAAGTAAATATAAAATAATTAGTAGAATTATTAAAATGATAAGTTGATATGAAGTAAATATAGCAAGAATTCTCACATCTCTGCTGCTCCATTTCCCTTCAAACCCCACCTCAAAATAATGCAGGAAAAAGCTATAAGACAACACTCTAAATTAAATGCAATTTAAGAAGTATTTGGATATGTGGCAAACCATTTTGAATCAAATATTTTAAAAACTAGGAAAGAACAAAATATAGATTAAACATAAAAGAAATGGAAGAATATGACAAAATTATCTCAGAAAACTAAGACTAAATTACAAGATGTGCAAAGAATAGACAAATGAAAACTTTAAGAAAGACATTGATAAGACAGTGAAAAAACTACAAACATGACAATTAAAGAATAAGAAAAATAGGTAGAAAGTGGTTAAAATGAAAATTAGGCCAAAAAATACTCATGACATACATATAATTAGATTCTTTAAAGAAGAAAATATAGAACAATGAGATACAACTACATACGTAATTGTATAATTAAGTAACACTCTCCAGGTATAAAAGAAGACATGAAGAATGTACCTATTAAAAACACCTATTTGGTACCTGAGAAAATTGATCTACAGTGATAAAATCCAAGACATGGCCTAGTACCCCTCTTAAATTCTAAAAGAAAACAGAAAAAAAAATAGAATCTTAAGAAAATAAGGAAAACATAATATACTGGTATCAGATTTTTCAAAAATAATATACACAGAAAGGCAAAAATGGAGAAACATTTAACAACAACAACAACAAAAAACTCAATGAAAGGAAGTATGGATCAAGGATTTTAATTCTAATTAAGTCATCAGATAAATATCAAGGCTATAGTAAAGCAGTTTTAAATACAAAAAACTTAAGGATTCCTTATCCACATGCCTTTTTTGAGGAATCTAAGACTTAGAATGTGGATTTTATCTCAACAAGAGATCACTTGAAATTCTTAAGCAAAAGGATTTATGGTGAACACTTGGACATATGTAATTACAGCCCTAAAGATAAATTAAAGGGTGGATGAAAAAAAATAATGTATAAATAGTACATGGTGGGTCAATGTAAATATGACACAGCTGAAATATGGGAGGAAAAGAAAGAGGGAAGGAGTAACATAGAAAAAGCCCACTGTTTATTGAGTAAGCCATACACAGAAGTTAAAATATGTTATGAAGAACAAACACGGAACGCTTCCAGCTTTTGTTCATTCAGTATAATGTTGGCAGTGGGTTTGTCATAGATGGCTCTTATTACTTTGTGGCATGGTCCTTCGATGCCTTGCTTGTTGAGTATTTTGGGTTTTCTAGGTATAAAATCATGTTATCAGCAAAGAGAGATAACGTGACTTATTCTTCTATTTGGGTTCCTTTTCTTTCTTTTTCTTGCCTGATTACTCTGGCTAGGACTTCCAGTACTATGTTTAATAGGAGTGCTGAGAGTGGGCATCCTTGTCTTTTTCCAGTTCTTAAGGAAAATGCTTCCAGCTTTTGCCTGTTCAATATGATGATGGTTATGGGTTTGTCACAGAATATTATTATTACTTTGAGGTATGTTCCTTCAATGCCTAGTTTTTTCAATGTTTTTATCATGAAAGATGCTGGATCTTATCAAGCGTTCTTCCCACACCTGTTGAGATAATCATATGGATTTGTTTTTAATTTTGTTAATGTTGTGAATCACATTTATTGATTTTCAAATGTTGAACCAACTTTAAATGCCAGGAATGAAGTCTATTGATTGTGATGAATTAACTTTTTTATATGCTGCTGAATTTGGTTGGGTGGGATTTTATTGAGGATTTTTATGTATACATTTCTTAGGGATATTGCCCTGCTATTGTCTCTTTTGTGTCTTTGCCAGATTTTGGTTTCAGGCCAGTGCTGGCTTTATAAAATGAGCTAGGGAGGAACCAACCTTCTCAATTTTTTTGTAGTTTCAGTAGAACTGGTAGTAGCTCCTCATTGCACTTCTGGTAGAATTTGGTGGATCCAGCAGATCTGGGGCTTTTCTGTTTATTACTGATTCAATGTTGGAACTCAATATTCATCTGTTCAGGGTCCCAGCATCTTCCTCTTTCAATCTTGGGAGGTTGTGTGTTCCCAAGAATCTATCATCCCTTTCCTCTATATTTTCTAGTGTGTGTGCATAGATGTGTTCATAATAATCTCTGAGAATCTTTTGTATTTCTGTGGGATTGGTTGTAATGTCACCTTTGTCATTTCTGATTGTGCTTAGTTGCATCTTCTCTCTTTTTTCCTTTGTTAATGTAGGGAGTAGTTTATCAATCTTATTTATCCCTTCAAAGAACCAACTTTTAGTTTTGTTGATGCTTTGTATGAATTTTTTAATCTCAGATTTATAGAGTTCCCCTCTGATTTTATTTATTTTCTTCTGCTAGTATTGGGGTTAGTTCATTCTTATTTTTCTAGTTCTAGATGTGATGTTAGGTTGTTAATTTGAGATAATTCTAACCTTTTCAGGTAGGCGTTTAGCACTATAAACTTTTGGTTAACACTGCTTTTGCTGCATTTGAGAAATGGAACAAGACAAGGATGCCTCCTCTTACTACTTCTACTTAGCATAGTACTGGAGGCCCTTATCAGAGCAATCAAGTAAGAGAAAGAAATAAAGCGCATCCAAAAAGGAAAAGTAGAAGTCAAACTATGTCTCTTCGCTGATTTTATTATTCTATACCTAGAAATACTCCACCAAAAGGCTCCTGGAACTGATAAACGACTTCAATAAAGTTTCAGGATACAAAATCAATATGCAAAAATCAGTGGAATTCCTATATGCCAATGCTGTTAAAGCTGAGAGCCAAATCAAAAATACAATTCCATTTAAAGTAGCCACAAAAAAAAACTTAGGAATACATCTAACCAAGGAAGTCAAAGATCTCTACAAGGAAAACTACAAAAGCCTACTGAAAGAAATCATAGATGACAGGTGGAAAAACATTACATGCTCATGAATTGGAAGAATCTGTGTCAGTAAAGTGGCCATAATGCCCAAAGCAAGATACAGATTCTATATTTAATTTCTTATAGATTCTTGACTCTAATGTTGAAAATCTACAAGAAACTTAATTCAACAAACAAAAACCAAATGCCTATATTAAAAAGTGGGCAAAAGACATGAATAGACACTTCTCAAAAGAGGATATACAAACAGCCTACAAACATGAAAAAAAAATGCTCTCAGCATCACTAATGATTAGAGAAATGCAAATCAACATCACAATGAGATACCATCTCACACGCCAGTCAGAATGACTATTATTAAAAATTCTGAAAACGACAGATGCTGGCAAGACTGCAGGAAAAAGAGAACACTCATACACTGCTTCTGAAAATGTAAATTAGTTCATACACTGTGGAAAACAGTTTGGAGATTTCTCAAAGAACTTGAAACAGAACTACCTTTCAACCCAGTGATCTCATTCCTGTGTATATATCCAAAAGAAAATGAACTATTCTACCAAAAAGACACATATACTTGTATGTTCATTGCAACACTATTCACAATAGCAAAGACATGCATTCAACCTAGGGTCCCATCAACGGCGCATTGGGTAAAGAAAATGTGGTAGATATACAACATAGACTACTACATAGCCATAAAAAAAAAAAAATTATGCCCTTGGCAGCAACATGGATACAGCTGGAGACCATAATCTTAAAGAAATTAATGCAAGAACAGAAAACCAAATACCAGGTGTTCTCACTTATAAGTAGTAGCTAAATATTATGTATTTATAGACATATATATGGCATCAATAAACATTGGGCATTAACTGGGGAGAGGGTCAAAGGTTGAGAAACTAGCTGTTGGGTACTGCACTTACTAAGTTAGTCATGGGATCATTTGCATCCCAAACCTCAGCATCACACAATATACTTATATATCAGACTTACACGTGTACCCCCGAATCCAAAATAAAAGTTCAAATTATAATAAATAAACTTTGCAAACCTCCATACAATTGCCTTTTAAAATGTAGATTGACCTAACTACAAATAGAGTATTTGAACTTCACTGTTTCCAAGGAACCAAGGAACTACTCCATCAAAAGATTGTGTGGTACTTAATTTTGTGTATCAACTTGGGTAGTCCATGATATCCAGATATTTAGTCATACATTATGGTATGCATTTCTGTGAATGTGTTTTTTAGATAAGATTAACATTTAAAACAGTAGACTTTGAATCAAGCAGATTACCCTTTCTAATTTGAGGAGATCTCATCCAATCAGTTGAATACTTTTGTAGAAAAGAAACTGAGTTCTCTCAGGCAGAGAGAACTCTGCCAGCAGATGTCCTTCAGACCAATTGGAATATCAACTCTTCCCTGAGTATTCAGACTGCTGGTCTACCCTGCAGATGCTAGATTTGACAGTCTCCATGCTAGTGTAAGCCAGTTCTTTAAAGTAATAAATTTGTTTTCTTTTTCTCTCTATTTTTATGTACATATAAAATATATAAAAGCTATATATGTATATGAAATATAAACTATATTATATGCATTATAAACACATATAAATACATATATTTATTTATATATTTATACTCAAATGTAAAAATACACACATCCTGTTGGTTTGGTATCTTTGGAGAACCCTAACATGAAATGAATCCCAAATGTTTCAAAGAGAAATTTTACCAATCTTCTATGTCCCAATAAGCCTGAAATTACTTCGGAGCTTTGAAAATAAAGAAAAATTTTCTGTTTTATATTTTTGAAGCAAGTATAACCTTATTATTTAAATCTGAAAAGGCTAATATTAAAAAGAAAACAGTAGATTTATCTCATTTTTGAGTATCAGTGCAAATGTACTAAATAAAATATTAACAAAATCCAACACTATATTAAACTAATAATACACTATGAGAAAGTGAGATTTATGCTAAAGGTTTAAAGTTGGTATGCTATCAGGAAATTCATTATTACAATATATTGTTTCAGTAGGTTTTTTTAAAGGAACAAATTGTAACTATCTACAGAGATGCTGAAAATACTTTTAGCAAAATATAACCCTCATTCCTGAAAAAAGCACTCAGGAATATAGGAATTCATGGCTGCTTTCTTAATAGAATACAGTATACATACTTAGTGCTAAAGCCAGCATTATACTTCATCAGAAACAAAAATAAAAGAAACTAGAGGTACTTCTAAAACAAAGAACAAGGTAGGAATCCCCAATATTTCCATAGTTATTAGAGGTATGACTCAGTGCAATGAAATAAGGGACCACAATTAGGGTCATGATTGTTAAGAAGTAAAAAGATACTTGCAGATGATGTACTAGTATGCCTGAAAAACCACAGGGAAACAATACTAGAACTAACTCAACCAATAAAATAAGGAATATAGCATGATATAAAATTAATGTATAGAAATCAGTAGCCTTTTTATAATAAACAACTAATTTTTGGACATAATGGTGGAAAAAAATCCCATTTATAATAACAAAGATAATCAAATACTTAAGGATAAAGTTAACAGGCAATGTGCAAAGCCTGTATAAAGAAAAATTTAAAGTATTCCAGATCAACACAATATTAGATTTGAACAAATAAATAGACATCTCTTGATCCTAATGAGCATGACTCAACACCATCAATATATTCATTCTTCCTATGTTAATTTAGTGCTATTTCCATAATAAAAATGCCAACAACCTTTTTGTTTTGGAACTAAACATGCTGACACTAAAGTTTATATTGAAAAATGTGCATGCAAAAAGAAGAAGGAAATCACTGAGAAAGAAAAATATTCCAAAGGACAACAGCCCTTTATCAGCCTTCAAACCAATCCATAAAGTTTCATAATTAAAACTGAATGGTACTAGAGCATGAGTGGCAAGGTTATGAGTGAACAGAATAGAAACCCCAGAAATAGATGTACATAGAATACATAATCTAGGTGGCATATCATATCAAAGAAGTAAACAATATTTTCAGTACATGTTCAGCACGCAACTGAATGGTCATTAAAGAAACAACAAATTAGATTTTTTTTTAACACCATATGCAGTAATAAACTCCAAATTCTATCTTTTGGTATAAGCTCAAATTTTCGTTAAGTTGTTTGGCCTTTCCCTGTGCTGCCTTGAATTCATTCAGTACACATTCTGAAATCATTTCCAGCCACAGAATTGAGCACACCTCTATGCAGAATGTGGAGTTCCCCATCTCTAGCCTTTCCCTGTCGCCAGGTCCTCCTGCCCTCTAGTGGCTATTGTACCTTTCAATTCTGTCTGTCCTCTTTTCCTCAGATCAGAAGGATCATAGGTTAACTATTAGAGTTTCAGATGTCCTGTGAGCACAGATTTCAAGCTGTGGATATTTTGTTGCAATATTTCTATATTTTTGTTTTAATGCTTTTAAAAATATTACTATGATATAAGGAATGCCTTAACTCCAATATCATTCGTATTTTATCCCCAACTTATCTCTGTTATCCCCAAATGGGAAAGTCAATTGTTCCAGAAACATGTATCTGATAATCCTTCGGGAATGACAACTTTGCCATTTAATAGCACTTTATATCATGATACTCTATAAATCTTTAGGGTCTATTCCTTGTTATTTCATGAATTTTTAGTTTTGTTTGGGTTCTTTGAAAATCTATTCAATATGTGTCTCCTAAATCTTCAAAACATAGGTGATTAATTTTTACGATATAAAATTCCAACTGTTACGCAGATATATAATAAATTGTAGAAGTTTTGTAATTTTAATATAGTGTGAATTTCCTTTTTTTGTTTAAATGGGAAGTATTCTTATAAACTTTATAAGACCCAGCATACCTTAGTTTTGTTTGATCTACAACGTTCTTTTTCTGTAACTTCACTTATACTTATGTTACTATGATTGCATTTTTCCAGCACATGGTTTTATCTAATCCTCAGAATCAATAAATACGGTTTATTTTTTGTTGTTTTTGTTGTTGTTGCTGTTTGAGGCAGAGTCTTACTCCGTCACCAGGCGCCAGGCTGGAGTGCAGTGGCACGACCTCAGCTCACTGCAACCTCCGCCTCCCGGGTTCAAGCAATTCTGCCTCAGCCTCCCGAGTAGCTGGGACTACAGGCGCGCGCCACCACGCCCAGCTAATTTTTTTGTATTTTTAGTAGACACGGGGTTTCACCATGTTGGCCACGATGGTTTCGATCTCTTGGCCTCATGATCTGCCTGACTCGGCCTCCTAAAGTGCTGGGATTACAGGCGTGAGCCACCGTGCCCGGCCAACAAATACAGTTTTAACAAATTATCCTAATTATCAGAAATAGTCCTTGTCGCTTCCCAAGAACTTGCTTACCTCTTTCCAATAAACCCCTGGAAAGCTGCTATATTTTGTGTCTAGGAAACCAAATAGCTAGTCATAAATAATAATCTTCACAGATGAAATGTAAAATTATGTTTCTTATTTACAGTTTACAAATCAGTTACACATATGTAATTGCATTTCGACTTGTATGATTTCAGAGGCATATAAGATTTTAGATCGCTGAGGTTTTGACTTCAGATTAAAGCAATTAGTTTACATGACTGTATGTTTCAGGACAAAAATGGTAGGGAGTGAGTAATTTCTTTGTATATAGTATTTTAAAATAAAGAGACTGGGAAATAATGAAAAAAGATGAAAGTCTTTCAGAGAATCATACCTAATATATTATCTTCTGTATTTCACAACTTTGCCTCCTTGTAAGTTTGAAAAACTTTGTACAGTAGGTTTAGCAAATGAGTTATTGAAAATAAAATTGTTCCACCTAATTTCAAAAAGATGCTTACAACTCATAGATAGGTGATAGACAGACAGATAGGTGGGTGTCTCCATCTTTAAGACAGGTAATACTGCACTCACATACATCCATTAGACTGCTATAACAGCCCAAGGAAATGATTGTTTGTCACTTCATAAGTATAATTGTGTGGCACAAATATAGCATCTAAAGTGAGAAAAGTATAAAGTATAATTCAAGTATAAAGTGTGATTCAAATATTTAATATGTCAGGAACCTAGTCCTGCAGGTGTTCAGAGGTAAACAAAAAATTCAAATAAATGTGCTGTGCTGGGAAGCATGCCTTAATGTCCCACTGGGTTGACTGAAGGCATAAAAAATGCTGGCTCTTGTCTTAACATGGAAAACTACACCTGCTGTGATTGTTCCTTAATGAACCAGCCCTTAAAAAATTCAGCCCAGTGACTCAACGTGACTAGTAACTGGGTGGAGAATAGGCCCTCTAATTTTCTCTAAATTTAACAGCCACTAATTGCATTGCAAGACCCCCCTCCTTTGCTGATTACCTTTAAGTGCTCCATGAGATAAGGTGCTAATGAGATTTTCAGTCTTTCTTTTTTATTTTTTTAGCAGCACTATTAAAGCTGGTGTATTTGCAAGATTTACCCCACTGACTCCGGTCCTGTCTGTTTCTCCTCACATGTATACAGAAGGTGATTTTGTTTTATGGAAGATGAGGATTAATTCTCAAGTGAAGGTGCTTTATTTCTATCATTAATGAACAAATTGCTTCTTTACAAGGCTTGACTGTAAGAGATTAGCTATTCCTTTCTGGTTATTTAGAGGCCCTTCAGGCTTTCTTTGGGGATCTCATTACTTTCTACAGTGCTTCAAAAAGAGATTAAAGAGTCCTAAAGGATGGTAACATACACATAAACCTGAATATGTTATTCTTCTTGGAAAGAGAATAGGGCAGAAAAGTGGAGGCATGTGGTTTGGGGAGCATATAAAAACCTAATATATTTTATCCATGTGAGGGTTATAGCACCTCATTCCGCTATTAAACACTCATGGATAATTTGCTTCATTTATTAGACTTTTAAAAGCTGCTAGAAGGTAAATAGTAAATGTTATAAACATGACTTTCATGTAATTTTCTTGATTATCAATTCATGAATGACTATTCACCATGTTTTCAATTATCACCGTCAGAATTCTTACCATCACTATCAGAATGATTAACATTCAATGAACAACTGCTATAGCCCTAGAACTACACTAAGTGAGTTTACAGTCTTATTTATTCCACCAAATAATCCCATGCCATTATTCACACTGTTACCTTGATTTATAGGTGAGGAAACTGAGGGTCCTGCAGTGAGTAAGCATGGAAACATAAATGGAAACCAGTTCTGTCTGACTTGAGTTCACCAACATGCAACATTACTACCTAATGTGGTTTCAAACACAAGGATAAAAACTAAGTTACCCTGATAGAGACACTGATTGAGACTAAGCTCTGTGACTGAACCATCCATTTTGGTGTCAATTAGTCACAGTCCATTTGGAGGCAAATTTCATGGCAGCCAATTACTAGGTTGGTTGAGCAAACTATTTGATTAAGCAGGAAGTAACTGTCAATGGCTTGATTTCACTAAAATTTAGTATCTTTAACCTGTGGATTGTGACATCTTCTCTGACAGTAGCACCGCCTCCTTTTTTAAAAGGAGATCTTGTACAGGGTCTTTCTTCTCAGGCTAGCTTCAGGAGAATCATAGAGAGTATCATTTATTGAGTGCTTACTATGAACCAGTCACTGTTCTAAATCCTTTACATATATTCTCTCATTTATTGATTAAACAACTTTATACAGTAAAAATATATTAACTCCTTTACATGGAGAAGGTAAACAAGATACATAAAATTAACTAACCTGTTCAAAATCCCATGGTCAACAGCAGAGCCACGATTCTAATGCAGACAATCAGATCATGTCAAACAGTCTTGCTCTATGCTGCCCCTCAGTTGATAACACCAGCCTTTCCGGGTGCTCATGCCATAACTTTTGAAGCTACCTTTAACTCCTTTTTCTTTTCACATGCCACATTCACTTCAACAAAACTCTACTGTGACTGAAATCTCTTGAATCTGACCATTTCTTACTCTCTCTGTTGCCTTTGCCCTGATCTCTACCTGCATCTTCAACTAGGTTCTTACAATATCCTCCTATTTGCATCTTTATGCTTGGCTTTTATCTTGCTGCAGTCTCTTTTCTCTTTTCAAAACTTTGCTATAGTCAAGAAAAAATAAAAATTCAGAATACTTTAGAAAGATCAGTGGACATTCATTTACTAATTAAATTTTGCCCCAATGAACTGCCGATATCACAGGTAACTAGTGAAAAGATGAGAATCCAGATAACCTAATTCCTAATGCTAGGGGTTTTTTTTATTATTTATTCTACTGGACATTCCTGTTTCCCATTCAGGATACTTTTGGGGTAGTATTCTGGTTATACTTTTAGCTTACTGTTAGTCATAGTGAATCCTTGATTCTAAACAAAACAAAACAAAAAATAGCCATACCAGTCAGGTGAATGATCTGTGTACTTTATGCAATCATGATGTAATTTTTCTTGCCTTGAAGATAAACTCAGATTAATATTTTCTTTAGATAGCTAATTCTACCAAACTAAAGTCATATGAGGTCTGCACCATCTGCTTTTAAAGATCTGAATCCACCATGTGTCATGTTCTCCCTTTTCCCTACCTCACCTCACACCAAAATCAGTTTCACCTGTGTATGCTTTAGTCTTCACAACACTCATATCCCGGGGAGGCATCCACAGAAGATCAGCACCTTGTCTTGATTGTCTTGAAGTTATGTCCATGTGATCAAATTCTAAGTGAAATCACTTTGTTAGAGGTGTGTAATTCCCGAAACTGGCTTCTGGGCAAGGCTTCTATTAAATAGCAAGATTTTGGAGATCTGTAACAGAGGATATATTATATTGGTGCATCTTAAAATAAGTGATGGAGATTTCCAAAATAGTTACTGTCAAATTTGATATTGCAGTAGGTGGATAATAGCTTCTCAAAACAATGACCAATATTGTGTAAAAAAAAATAAAGGGAATAGAACATATATATTACATATAACTTATTTAAATATTAAGATTATACGTATACTCTGCACTATTATGTACTTATAGATATTAATCATTTATCACTTACGTGTTAAGTAAATACCTTTAGGTGAATATTTAAAAGTTCTTTATCATTAATTGTTCTGAATAGATATCTTCAATTTTAAGGGAATCAAATTTATCATTTATTTCTTTTAACATGTGGGGTTTTTTGTTCTGTTTGAGAAATCCTTTCCTACTGAGACATAATAGATATTCACATGTGTTTTCTCCAAATGTTTTTAAATTTGGGTTTTGATACTTCAATTTTTCACCCATTTAGAAACATTTTATAATGTAAGAATTCAAGTACATATTCTTCCCTTAATAGAAACTGATTGCTGCAGTCCCATTTATTAAATTATCGATTTTTAAAATTTTGCTTACATATGTGTTTAAATCTAATTGTGAGCTCTCCATTCTATTACGTTAGTCTTTTTTTTTTTTTTTTTAGCGCCTGTGCTAAAATAACTGGATGTCTACTGCCTTCAAAGGTGCCTTGCTTCTTTATGGTTGTTCTTCCATATACATTTAAATATCAATTTACAAGTTCAACAATGACTCCACTGAAATCTGAGAGCTGGGTGAATGTTGCATAGACTCTTCTTTCCATTTGGAAAAAAGTGATACATTAAAAATATACTTGTGAACATGGTATATTTCTTCATTATTTAGGTTGATATGCATAATCTTAATTAAATATTGAGATGCTTTGTTAAAATTTTACCAAAATAAGTCTTGCCCATCTTTTTGTAGATATATATGACACTTGTATATGACATGACATAGCTAATACACAATACATCATATATAGCATATGTTTGACTACATATAATGTGTATTTTGAGAGATTACATACTTTAACCTACATTTGCTACTGCAAATTACACACAAGCAGATATGCATATTCCTTATGAAATAAAATCTTATAAAATATTTTTCTAGTACTTTTTTACACTGTATGGAAATGCAATTTATATTGGTCATATATCTAGCATCCTTCTTAAATTTTTTCCTTAATTCTAAAATTTTACCAAATGATTCTGCTATATATTCACATAGGCAATAATATCATATGTGAATGATAATTTTGTTTCTTCCTTTAAAACTTTTACAATGTATTCACTTTTTAAGATTTATTACACAATATGATCAAAAGGTAATATTAGCTCTTTTCCTTGTTCTCAATTTATTATGTAGGGTAACATTATCCCTTTTGTTGAAATGGAATTATCTACAACCTACTTATAAGGTTAAGTTAGTTTTGCCCCAAATGTTCTAGTTTACCTGATATTCAATTAAATACTGTCTTCTGAAAACCTGTCTTCTGAAGCTGGTTTCTTCATCTCTCCATCTGAAATACTGCATTGCTTGATATGATATCTGTGTTCTGCTTCCCTTATCATTCATTGTTAAAATTACTCACCTTATTTTATTGAAAAATGCTGTTAAAGGTAAATATTTCCTTTTATTTCTAAAAATATCTTTAACCTCTCACCCACTGGCTTAATAATTTAACATTATATGAATTCACATTCCCTGGACTCAATACTTTTGCAAAAATCTGAGGTTATTATAATCCTTTCTCTTTATAAAAAGAGCTTTGTAGTTTTCTTTAAAGTCAATTAGGATTTTTTTTCCAACATCTGCCAATTTAATGTAGTTTAGAAGTAACTCCCAAAAAATTGTTTTTTTGTTTTCTTCTTCAATTTATATACAATTTATGTGTAGAAATTTATTTTGTGTGGTATGAATGTTACTTATTTTCTGAAGGTTTTTAATCTGTAAGTATATAGGCAGGAACGCATTTTTATTTGTTGAGCTTTTAACTTTGAAACAAAATCTCACATGAGAAACCACAGATGAGGAATTAACAAAATAATGAGATGCTAAAAGATTAGCATCTTAACCATCTTGCATAAATTTCTTCCACAACATGTATTAATTTTTAAGTGGTGTTTTACAATAAGCTTTTCCATCATACTGAAGGTGTTTTTATGTAGATGCAAAATATTGGTCATTCTTTAAGGTAGCAATTCCCAGTGAAGATCCATATTCCAACCAATTTTCTGGACTGTAATGCATTCCAAAGAGAATTTTATTGGCAATTAGATGTCAGGAGGAGATGAAACATACGACAGATATAGAAAGAAAAAAAGAGCAAAATCATTACAGTTCTTCTCTGTCAGAAATATGACCTTTTCCCAAAAGGAAAAAAAAAAAAAGATAAGCATTCTAATTTGTATCTTTGAATCACAAGACCGTTGAAAATACATTTGCTAAAATGAAAGGCAATTAAATGTTCCTACTAAACCTGTTGTTTGTGTTACAGGCTGTTTCTTTAGTTTACAAAAATAACATCGTTATGAGAGATAGAGATGAAAAAATAAAATATATTAAGTATTCCAAATAGTGCAAAATGATTTTCTTTTCTTTTTTTTTTTTTTTTTTGATTTTTTTTACTCTTTCCAAATGGGCAGTTTTTCAGGAATAAAACATTAATATCATTTATTGAAGAATCTTTATAATTTGAGGTTGTATTTAAATAACCCTGTAGGGGAGTGAGACCCCTCGCTGAAATGGGACAATTTGCCACCTACCATAAATATGTTACAATCATTTTCCTTCCAATTTCTCTCTAATTTACAGTTTACCTATATCCAATAGCCTCATTAGAAGGACTATAACTATTTTCATGGTAAGAATATTATGTATGTGTCTCAAAAAAGGATCATAACCTGTGCTTTGGTAGGGATGGCAATTGAATAAGCAGTGAAGAGAATAGGAAAGCATTGACGAATTTTATTCTACCATTCAGCATGTCCCCAAAATACAAACACACATTATTTCAGTCTCCTTCCAGAGTTTGCTTAATTTCATTTTTCTATGAGATGAGGTAAATAATTTCCTGTAAAACATTTTCTTTGCTGGGAAAAGCCAACCGGATGAACAAGGAAAAATTTCCTAAAGGTTAAATGACTGACTTTGGTTGATTTGATGGCATGTGCTTAAATTCTGCTTAAAAGTTTGCAAACATTTTTCATTTTCTCCAGCTAACATTCAGTTTATCTGAAGCAAATATATTTGGAAGTCTGGAACAACAGCAGGAAGATGGCGAGAGCAGTCATTCATCCATTCACCAATTACCCTATCATTTAACACACTTCTAGTTCACACTGACTTCATGACTAAATTGTGAAAAATGTATTTACACATTTATGCATCCAAACGTAAAAGTGTTTTTTACTTCCATTAATAAATATTCTTGTCCAGGTGCACTGGCTCATGCCTAACACTTTGGGAGGCTGAGGTGGGTGGATCACTTGAGATCTGGAGTTTGAGACCAGCCTGACCAAAATGGTGAAACCCCATCTCTACTAAAAATACAAAAAATTAGCTGGGTGTCATGGTGGGCACCTGTAATCCTGGCCACTAAGGAGGCTGAGGCAGGAGAATTGGTTGAACCCTTGAGGCAGAGGTTGCAGTGAGCCAAGATTGTGCCACTGCACTCTGGCCTGGGTGACAGTGAGTCTTTCTCAAAATAAATAAATACATAAAGATAAATAAATATTCCTGAAAGCCTACGATTATTTTTCAAAGTATTTTACTAATTGTTAGGCTATAAAAGTTATCTGTCCTCAAATATCTTAAAATGAAGCTGAAGAAGCAATTCTCGTGTGTAAAAAAAAAAAAAAATAAGAAACCAAGCAAACAAAAATTACTATGAGATCACATGCTCTAAGGGAAAGAGAAGTAATATCATCAATTAATGCTATAGAATTCAGGTAGGCAGAAATCATTTAGGAAAATTGGGATCAACTCATTGTCAGAGAAAAATAAAAAGGGGAAGTGACATTTCACTTTTATAAATATAAAAATAAAATTATATATACTTTCAAAATGTACATATAACAGCCTTGCAACTCAATATATATGCATATAATTATTATCTGCCTGTTTTTCAAAATACAGTATAAATTCTAGAGAAAGAAATATCACTGGGCCATGTGTGGTGGCTCACACCTATAATCCCAGCACTTTGGGAGGCCAAGGGAGGTGGATCACTTGAGGTCAGGAGTTCCAGACCAGCCTGACCAACATGGTGAAACCCTGTCTCTACTAAAAATACAAGAAAAATCTGCTAGGCATACTGGCAGGCACTTGTAATCCCAGTTACTCGGGCAGGTGAGGCAGGAGAATCACTTGAACTAGGGAGGCTGAGGTTGCAGTGAACTGAGATGGCACAATTGCACTCCAGCCTGGGTGACAGAGTGAGACTCCCTCTCAAAAAAAAAAAAAAAAAAAAAAAAGTATTACTGTTAATAAGAGCTACTCTTAGGAAATGAGATGTACTCTTTCTATATTGGAAATATTTTTATATAGTAAATATACAATAATATTGAGGTATTAAATAAACTTTAGCCTAAAGCTGCGTCCTTACATATTTCAAGTTCAGCCTAAAGATTTCTCTGTACATAGTGAACTATAACCTAAATGGAGGTGTAAACAGACTGTAACCTACTCTTAGGCCAGCCACCAAGTTTTGGCCAATCAAAGGTAGCAAGCATTTCAAACTGTTTTCAAATGAGGCAAAAACCAAGCTGTAACCATCCCAATTGTTTCTGTACCTTACTTTTGTTTTCTGTATATCGCTTTCCTTTTTCTGTCCATAAATCTTCTACCACATGACTGTGCTGAAGTCTCTGAGCCTAATCTGGTTCAGGATGCCACCTGATTCACTAATTGTACTCTGTTCAATTAAGCTGTTGTACATTTAATTCCACTAAAGTTTTCCTTTTAACAGATAGTTGGATGAATAAAAGATGGATGAATGGGAAAAGAATGGGTAGATGAAAGGATGGAAAGATAGAGAAATAAATAGACAGATGCATATACTGACAGATAGATCTATAGATACAGAAATGCATAGATAAATCAATATTTCATGTGGGAAATCTGGAGAAATATATACCAAAATGCTATGGGAGGTAGGATGACAGGATATTTCCATGAATTTTCCTTTTACTTCTGCTTAGCTGATATGTTTGATTTCCCCATAATGGTACCATGTTAGCTACACATTAAAATAACGACAATTTTTTAACATGACTGTTTAATTGTTCCAGCAATAGTTGTTGAAGTCTGCATTTTTACCGTTGAAATGCTTTTGCACCTTTGTCAAATATCACCTGAGTGCATCTGTGTGGTCTACTTCTGGGCATTCTACTTCATTTCATCAAACTGTGCCTCTGTCCCTTTGCCAGTATCATATTTGTTGATAGCATGAGACCTATCATTTTGTTCTTTTTCAAAATTATGTGGCTATCCAGATTTTTTGCCTTTTCATAGAAATTTTAGAATCACTTCATCAATATCTACAAAAAAATTAAAATCTGCTGTCATTTTGGTTGGGGTTGTACTGAATCTATATATGAGTTGAAGAGAATAGACATTAACCACATTGAATTATCCAAATCATAAACATTAAATTTTGTCTTTAAGGAAATTTGCTCATTTTACCTGTTACAGAATGTATTGGTTTAAAGTTTTTTCTAATATTCCTTTATTAACTATAAAAATGCCCCCTTTCATTCATATTTGTAATTTGTGCCCTATTTTTAAAAATTCTAACTGCATGTTTATCATATTTACTGATTATTTCAATTAACCAGATTTAGGTATCATTGATATTCCTTTCTTTTTGTTTTCTATTTTATTGCTTCTGCTTTTATTTTAATTTCCTCCTATTTCATTTAGGTTTATTTTTTCTTTTGTCTAGTTTACTAAGGTAAAGGCTTTGAGCATTTATCTGAGACTGTGTCTAGATAAGCATTTAAAGCTATTCATTTTTTTGAAGCACAACTGAAAGCACATACTACAAATATTGACGTTTTTCATATTTACTTTTATTAATTTTGAAATTTATTGTATTTTAATTTATTTTGACTCTATCCTAACTTTAAAAAGTAGTATTTAACTTTCAAAAATATGCCATTTCCCAGACATTTTTCTAGTATCCATTTCTAAATGAATTATATTATTGGACAGATTTTGATATGTATGAATTTAATCTTTTATTATATATTAATATGTGTTTCAATGCCAATTATGTGTTCAATCTTGGTGAACATTCCATATGCACTTGAGATAAAATATATCTTATGCTACTGCTGGGTAAATATTTCTGTAAATATCAAGTAAGTCCAGTTGTTCGAATGTGTTCTCCAACCTTTCTATAACCTTGTTATTTATTTATTTTTGTCTACTTATTACATCAATTACAGGAGAGTGTTAAAAATTGTAAATGTAATTTTGAATTTGGCTTTATTTCCTTGCAGGTTTTTTAGTTTTTAATTTATTTTAAAGATCTTGGTTGCATATGTGTTTACAATTGTGATATGTTTTTGTTAAACTGACTCTTTATTTCTCTTTTTATCCTAGCACCATTTCATTTAAAGTCTGCTTTTCTGATGTTAGTATAGCAATTCTGACTTTCTTTCTTTCTTTTCTTTCTTTCTTTCTTTCTTTCTTTCTTTCTTTCTTTCTTTCTTTCTTTCTTTCTTTCTTTCTCCCTCGCTTTCTTTCCTTCTTTTTCTTTCTTCTTTCTGAGCAAAGTGAAAGGAAATTTATTAGAGAAGTGGGGAAACAAAGGAATGGCTACTCTAAAGGCAGAG
>CAUYLG010008176.1:0-20976 GCA_963573385.1 Cacajao melanocephalus | reverse complement strand
TTTATCCACCTGTCATTTGTAATTACCAATTTTCAAATTAGGTCTCTGAGTGGACGTCCAACTTGTTGATTCCCAGCGCCGAAATCTGAGCAACCCACTGCACCGACCAAAACAGCGGCATTAAGATTCGTGGTGCTTTTCCGCCCGGCCCTTCCCTTTCTTTCTAATTTACTAGAAGAAAGTTCATCAGCTTAGAAAGCATTGGATTGAAGAATATAAAAACCAATAATTTTTCCCAGGTGATAAGTAGAAATAGCAATAAAAGCAAGAAATGCAACAAATGGCATGACTTTCTAAAGGGCGTCACACCAATTAATATTCTTGAAAGTTTTATTGCGTTTGTCAAAGATGAGTCTTATCGAGATCTCCTCTTTAACACCGGTAAACTAGATATAAGTGAATCAGGGAGGAAAGAAAAATAATCACTTGAATCAGAAGACCCCTTCAAAGTAAGACTGTTAATAATCCCTTTCTCTTTGTGTCAGTGAGTGTGCAGAGCCACAAGCCATAGAGGAGAGCCTCTCTACCCGCTATGCTGATCTCAGAAATCTGTGACCAAACTTGACCCTGTTGGCTGAAAAAGGATCTGACCTCTGGGATTTACTCTCAATCAAAACATGGGCAGGAAGTTGCCTGTGAAAGGCTCACATGGGATTTAAACCTGCTCCCCTGGAGCTCAAAGGATTCTCTGTTCTGTGCTTTGCTGTAAATGTCTCTAAAGAAAATATTGTTCTTATCTACTAGGGAAGGTCAGTAATGATAATGACCTTATAAGACGCCAAGAGTAAATAAGAACTCTTAACCAGGCCAAAAAGAGGAGGAAAAGAAGTGCAAAAGAGCATATTCATTAGCTCATTTGCAAAACCTGACACTGCATCTTAACTAGTAGTCAAGTAAAGTCACCTGGGGCAAGAGCAGAGGCCCTGAAAAAGGAGCAAAGAATTCCACATCTCCATCTGCTGGGGGATTTAAGGAATTACCCAAATTTGAAAGTGTGACATGGCCTAATGCTTATCAACAATATTATTAAAGATAAATTAAATGAAAAAAGAAACTACTACCTCATTTCAGGGGTGAGAAAATGTGCTTGCTCATACTAAACACAAGTATAGACTTTTATTACTTAAAGGTTACAATGAAATAACACCATTTCTCTTCAGTGCCAGGGTAATGAACAAAACATAGGCATTTTATAAAAATAAGCTGTCTCTCAGTGAAGGCAACCCTTCCCTGCACAAGCACAACTATACTTGAGAAAGAAGAATGATATGTCTTCAGCTTCCTAAAGACGCCAGCCAGAGCTAATGGGCAGATAGTGACTTCCGACTGTCTTGATTACATCTATCAAATCTTAGCGTTCTGAGCCTGCTAGGGACTCTAGATAACAGGCCCTTTTTGAAGTGAGTTTCAGGCTTCAAAAACCACCATAATGGGTAGCCAATTAGTAGAGGAAACTAATCTTTAGCAGGTCTATGCCACTTCACGAATTTAATTTTTTTCTTCCATTCAGTGCATTATTCTAATACTGGATTTTTCTGTCAAGTAAAGCATTGGTCAACTATGCTAACTTCAGAAATCTGTGACCTCAGAAGCCTTGTACACAGATCCTCCAAGACATTATCATTAATTATTATTATTATCATCATCATCATCACCATCATCATTTAAAGATAGGGTCTCACTCCATCACCACGGCTGGAGTGCAGTGGCCCAATCATGGCTCACTGCAGCCTCAACCTCTCTAGCTCAAGAAATCCTCCTGCCTCAGCCTCCCAAGTATCTGGGACTACAGACATGTGCCACCATGTCCGGCTAATGTTTTATTTTTAGTTTTGTAGAGGCAGGGTCTTGCTATGTTGTCCAGACAGGTACTGAACTTCTGGGCTCAAGCAATCCTCCCGCCTTGGTTTCCCAAAATGCTGGGATTACAAGTGTGAGCCACTATACCCAGCCCAAGATATTCTTTATCTGGTAGCATACAAAAACAGAGCCATTCCACAATATATACTTCATAAGTATTTACTGGAAAAAAAAAGGAGAACCAAAAAGCTAGAGAGGTCTCCTTCCCTCAGCTTAAATATTAACTATGTATAATAGCTGGACAAATCTATAAAGATCATAAGATTTCCTTGGTAACCTTTCCCATGGCTATATTAATTAAAAGCTCAGAAAATGTTTATCTATGATGCCTTTCAAATATTAGCAAATTCTATTAGAAATCATATCTTAGGAAATAAATATGTTGCCTTACAAAATTAGGCTACTGATAGGCCTATAACTGGTAAATTCACCTGTGGAATTTGCTATCCATGCACATATAATTTCCATTAAGCACAATTTTCAACTCTTACAAAACATGTTTAGCCATCTTTATAGCATTTTGTCATGATACACTTCATAAAAGGGGTTAGAATTATTTTATCATTATAATATATATGACAGTTTCACCATTAAAATTCCCAGAAGCAGCACCACTGAAGGAACTTAGATCAGTTCACTCATATATAAATATGTTTAAATATTTCACTTTCTCCAACCCTCTACCATCCAGAAAGCTTACACCCAATTCCAAGTATATGAATACTACTCATACTTTCATATTTTTCCAGAGCAAAATATTTCATAATCTCAACCTTCGTAGAATATTTACAGTTATGTGGCTTCATACAATGTAATTTTATGTGCATTATTTCATTTGATACTCTAGTAAAATAGGTATTTATTAGCATAAAGAGGGACTACTTCTCAATAACAGGAATGAATTATTTATATTGTCTTTATCCAACAAAAAAAGAAAATCGTAACACTCAGGGATATTCTTTTGCAATGCTTCCAAAATCTTTTTCCCTTCTTTGTTTTCCTCCTCAACTTATCTTAGGCTGTAAATGTAAATTATCAAAGTAGGCTCATCACTTAGCATGGCCTAGGTCACTTGTTTTCAAAGTATCTTCCAGAGATCCCCGAAATCCCCAAGACCCTTTCAGGGAGGCCACAAGGTCAAAACTATTTTCATGATCATAAAAATACATTATTTGACTCTATTATTCTCAGGTCACTGTCAATTCTCACAGGTGTACACCATTGCTCTGATGCCCAATGGAAGAGATGCTTATGGACTCTTGTGTTTTCAAACTTCTCAGTTTTAATTTCTAATTCAGAAAATATCAATAGATATTACCAACTAAAACAGAAGTTCTGTGGATTTTTCAAAACATTTTGAGAGTATAAAGGGGTCCTAAGATCAAAGAGTTAGAGAACCATTCAACAACCCCAAAATCTCAGAGGCATAACACAGCACAGTTTACTTCTCAGTCAGGCACACGTCCAATGCAGTCATCTGAGCATGTGTGAATGTGTGCTGGGCAAGGGAAGGCGTTTCTACATCTTCCTCATTCAGGCATCTGGGCTAAAAGCATCTCAATGCTTCCATAGTCACCATGGCAGGAAAAAAGGAAGAGAACACCTTGACTCTCATCCTGGTTCTAGCAGCTTCTGCCTCAAAGTGGCACATGTCACTTCCACTCATACTCACCAGCCAAAGCACATGGAGTAACATCTAAATCAAAGGCGACAGACATGCCCAATCTTCCCATGTTTCTAGGAGGTGAAAGCTGGAAGCAAACATTCAACAATACTAACAAGCACAAGGGCTATCTCTCATGACAGTTCATCGCTTCCCAGCATCCTTTCCAGAAGTTATTCATCCTCATGACTCTTCATGGGGCCTAACACCAAACACATTTCAGGAAACATGTGGAGAGATATTATTTAAATATGACACATGCAAGCTCACTTATTTAAACTGGGTTTTCTCAAAACCATTGAGAAATATCAAGTGCAAAGAAAATACATTATGGTGACTGCTTGCCAAAGCTAGTATATAATGCTATTGCACAAAGTGGGCCCTTGAAAAGTCTTTGTTTGACTGATGTATAAAAACCAATTATTTGTAATAATTTGTGCCATTAACAAATGTCCAACACCTTTTTATAAGAGCAAGATTCAGATCAATTCAAATAAATTAACATTTCTGCCTGAACTGACTCATCCAGCCCAAGTAACAAATTCACATGTCAGTGGTAGGTTGACCCAACGACCTATCTGCTAAAAAATACAAATTGTATCATTTTGTTTTCCAAATAACAAGCATTGATTGCAGTGTTAGAAAGGTTACTTGTCATCAGTTCAGTGGTTGACCTACTGGCAAATTGCAGCCTGTCACTCCACAGTAAGCCAGGACAATCAGCAGGAACTAAGGGATGTTTTGTTTACAGAGTACAATTAGGAAGGTTATACCATTTTCACAAGGTGTGTAACAGGATGCATCTTCAATTCAACAGAGAAAAAAGATGTGTCATGAGAAGGCATACAATGGTTTTCATAATTTCCAAAGATGACTACCAGAAACCTCATTTATTTATATTTACTTTGAAAAGCAGTGGATCAAACCCAGTCTGCACTTCCAAGTTTTATGCCAAGAATTTTAATATTTTATATTTTCTATGTATAACAGAATAAATACAAAATATATCTCTTTCAAGAAAAGATACAAAACAAGGAAATACACAATTAAGAAACAACCCTATATTAGAGGACTCAAAGCATACAATTAAGGACTGGTCATCTGAAAAATAAATTTTCAGTGACACCTTCTATAAAAGTGCCACTCTATTAATATGCTACCCCACATATCCAATTAGACACTTACTACTGCCGCATAATCAGTTGTTTCCATTTGTCCACCTACCAGATAGAGCATAAGGAATGTCCAGCAGACAATTAATTAAATAGCTAATTTATTTCTCTTTCAACCACTTAAGCTTTTAAATATCACTTTAAGATACAATTTATCACAATCTCCTAGAATAAAATACCAGTTAACTATGCATTAAAGGCAACTTATTTAAAATAGTGATCTGTACAATCATCTAGTGGAGTTTGCCAAGAAATTCTGTATAATTTTTTCTGTATTCAGTCCCATATTATGGCTAGGATACAAATGAATGCAAGCGTGTATCCAAAAATAAAATTTAATAATTCCTTATGCATTTTTTCACAAAGTTAACCACCAAAATATCTACCAATAGGATAAGAAACTTTATATTTGAGACACTCACTGAGGCATAAAACCACAGTGAGAAGCATTTGTCCTGTTTTAGAAAGTCCTAAAATTATATCCCTTAAGTTAGTGGCTCCAAATCGGTGTTACATAGGTCCACCAACTCTACTAAACCTCTCCAACAATGACCAATGATCATCACGACGTGCTCAGAAGTGAAGACATGGGTCAACCTGGGCTCTGTAAATAAACATTTTCAATGCAATTTGACAGAATGGCATTTTGCCTAAAATGCACTAGTGGGAAAAAATTGTGTTGGCATGACACGAAGTCAGTGTACCTCAATTAATGTCTCTTGTCACCCCACATTTATACTGCAAATTTTGCTTAGCTTCCAAAGTATAGAAAAATTAAGAAAGTAATAAATAAACACTTCCCTTAGACATAACACTTATTAACATCTTACCATATTTGCACACATGCTCTCTCTCACTAAACACATACACACTTATTTTCTATAAACACATCCTAACACGTATCTTTTAACACTTTAGCATGAATCTCCTGAGAACAAGTGTATTTTCCTACATATTCATATGCTTTTTGGTACTCAAATAACCAAATTTCCTTATTACATCTTTTCTGGATACACTCTTATCAGAAATTCTGAATTTTCCTCTACACATACTCAGTTAAATATTTTCTTTTGTTCTCCCTTTGCCAGAAATCAACACTCAAATCAGCCTCTTCCTTCATGTCCTTCACCAGCTCATCACCTTGTCTGGACCTCTTCCTCTTCCCATTCCATGTACTTGGCAGTCCCCAGAACTACATGCAGATTCCCAGGCAGCCTTGTGAACACGTGTGCTCCCTTCCCATCCCTCACTGCCTTTATACAGGATGTCCTTCTGTCTAGTGTTTCCACCTGTTCCAGCATCATTACTCACCTTCTCTTGCCCCTCTTGGGTGCCACCACCTCCTGGAAGCCTTCCCCTTGCCCTCACCCCACTGGCCTCCATCTGGGTAGCAGCCTCCTTGGGCTCAGAGCAGCCAAATGGAGCTTCTCCCAGAGCATTCACAGCAACATCACTTCTACACTGCCTGGAAGACTATAGGCTGATGTCTCACTGCATCCCTTGTACCCGGAACAGCAACTTGCACACAGCAATGCTCAAAAAGCAGTGTCAATGTCAAAATAAAAATGTAGCGACAAATCTCTAAATTTAATGTTTTATTCAGGAGAAAAGAACTGTAATTTGGGCATACATGCAGACCAGGTGGTCTTGGTACGTTTGAATAATAGAGAAGGTTAGAAGTTGTATAAAAAGCTGAAACGTGGCCAGGCGCAGTGACTCAATTTGGGAGTCTGAGCTGGGCAGATTGTGAGGTCAGGAGATGGAGACCATTCTGGCTAACACCGTGAAATCTCGTCTCTACTAAAAATACAAAAAGTTAGCTGGGCGTGGTGTCACGCGCCTGTAGTCCCAGCTACTCGGGAGGCTGAGGCAGGAGAATTGCTTGAACCAGGGAGGCGGAGGTTGCAGTGAGCCGAGATAGAGCCACTGCACTCCAGCCTGGGTAACAGAGCAAGGCTCTGTCTCAAAAAAATAAAAATAAAAGGCTGAAACATGGTTTTGAAAGAAAGTTCATTGGTAGTAGAAAAGTTTGGGGAAACTGGTAAACTCTGATTGGTGAGTGACAATGGTGAGTAAAGTAGTGGGATAAAAGGAGTTTTAGGAGTCACAGCAGGTATTTCAGGAACTATTAGATAAAACTGGTTCCAGGTCACAGCAGGCAGCTTCAGCAGCTGGGCTGGCAGAGAATGACATACTTGGAGCAATGGTGTTGTCCAGGGTGCTTTTCCCCCAGCCTTCTGACTCTGTTTTAGTTAAGTATAACAAGAATGACCCAATTGTAGGATCACCTTTCACAGTGAGAAGGAACTTCTATTTGTTCCTGGTCTTAAGGTGAAAAGGACAGCCTGGGCCTGACAACTGTTTATTTAAATGCATTCGGCTCTTTGACTTCCTGAACTATGGAAAGTCTGTAAGGCCACGTTTTTATGGTGGATCCTGTAATGATGTGGTCTGACAGAGGCAGAAAGAGAATACAGAGAAGCAGTGCCCTAGGCCACACAGAGCTTCCAAGGCCTTCCCGATCCTGGTGTAAATGTGAGGGGTCTTCTAACATCACCATCCACTGGCCAGTGGGCTGAGCCAGCTAGCACAGTGATGGCCCACTCCAAACCCTTGTGACTCCACAGATCTACCCCATGTAAAGAGAGGCCACTGAGCTGGGCACGGTGGCTTCCACCTGTAATTCCAGTGCTTTGGGAGGCCAAGGCAGAAGGATTGCTTGAGCCCAGGAGTTCAAGATCAGCCTGAGCAAGATAGCAAGACCCTCTCTAGACATATACACATTAAAAAAAATCAAAAATTAGCCAGGCATGATGGCATGTGCCTGTAGTCCCAGATACTCCAGAGGCCCAAGCAGGAGGATCACTTGAGCCTAGGAGTTTGAGGCTGCAGTAAGCTACGACCATGCCACTGTACTCCAATATAGGCAACACAGCAAGACCGCATTCCCAAAAATAAATAAATAAATACAATAATAATAAAAAGAGAGGCTATTGTTCTGCTCCCTGGAACCCAAGCAGCAAGTCTTCCTCAGGCCTTGGACTTTCTGGTCTTTAGAGAAAATGTTTTCAAAAATCAGCCCCATCTCTACCCACTAACCCCTCTGACTCTGGCACTAAGGAAATGTCCATGAGCGTTACATCAAAACCCACTGACCCTTTCTTGACTCATATTGCCAAGACGGGCTCCTCTGTCCCAGTAAATTGGCCCTGCCCCACATGAGTCCCTCACACTATGGAGCCCGGCAAGTGGAACACACAGGCCATGAGAGCTGAGCGAATCTTTGGTGGATATTTTCAGGAAAGGTAGCATAACCTTCCCATTGCTGATTGCCCTTAGTCCTCACCTCACCCACCTCTCACCCCTTCCACCACCAGATGCTAACTAAAAGATGTGCAACATCTGTCATGATCAGCCTATTTATTCTATTACTTGGCTTCACATAACTCTTATGATGTCATCTTGTACAATTTTACGGGAAATTTAAGCAGGAAATAAAACTATTAAAACACATATTTATAAACACGGGCTAATTTGTATACTTTTTAGCAAATATTTAAAACACAGCTAGCCCCTCTTCTTACTTCTTGGAAGCTTCCAATATGCCAAGACAGGAATTTGGAACAAATTTAAAGGAAAACATTTGTTGAATGTTAAATATAAACTACTGAAATAAGTGGTCATACATAATATAGTGGCTGACACTGGCCCCCTTGAAACAGTGTGATATTAAAAATCAAAACATTTTTTAAAGAATGACTGCTTTAATCTCTGAAAGTCTTTGTATAGAAAAACTGAATCACTGAAAATATTATGCTGCATGAAATAAGCCAGACACAAAAGGACAGCACTGTGTGACTCCACTTACATAAGCTACCTACAGTGGCCAAATTCATAGAGACAGAAACTGGAACAGTGGTTGCCAGGGCTGGGGGAAGAGGAAGGAGGAGTTAGTATTTAATGAATACAGAGTTTCAGTTGGGGGAAGACACAGAAGTTCTGGAGAAGAAAGATGGTGAAGAATGTACAATGTAAATGCATTTATAATGCACTGAACTGTACACTTAATGGTTCAAACAGTAAATTTGATGCTGCGTACATTCTACTACATTTTTTAAAAGGAGGAAACACAAAATCAGATGTGTAATTCAAGAACTAAAATCTTTCCTTCCTTCCTAATTAACATGAAACGTGATCCTCACCTTTGGTTCTATCACCCAGCATCTCCCTCATGGGAAGAACTCTCCCTCACACACCCATTACCCACACAACCCACGAGGGCCACTGATGGGGCACAAGGTGTCCATGCATGTGGAAATGAGGCTACGCAGAGCCTGTGGTGTTTCACTAAGTGCTTCCCATAGGTCACTGACCTGAAATGGTTTGTTTTTTCATAATCATCTCAAGGTATTTTTTATTTAATTTTGTAATTTCGAAACTGCTGAGAGACTACAACTCCAGTCCAGTTGCTTTTGTCTCATCATTCACCATATAACAGCTGACTTTAAACTCATTCTAAGCCTCACCAAGGTGGTCTGAGTAAGACCTAGGGAGGACAAATGCTCACTAGTGATTATACTACAGCTAGATGTCAGATGGGAGCCTCAGTGTGGACACCTGAATGAGATATTCAAGGAAGGAGAGTAACACGGTTTTTGTTTCTTGGGTTCAGCAACTAGAATTATTCAGAATCAACTAAAAACTGCCAAATTGAATGCCTACCTCCCAAACATTTTAAGTGTTAATTTTTATTATAAAGTTTATAAAGGAAATGTGTCAGATAGAAATGATGGGGCAATAACCTGAAATCTTACTATCCAGATAAAAAATACTGTTAGACAGACACAAACACAGGAACAACAGACAACGGGCACTGCTTGCAGGGGATTGTAGGATGGGGGTGTGGGCTGGAAGGCTACCTATGGGGACTATGCTCACTACCTGGGTGATGGGATCATTTGTATACCATGCCTCAGCAGCACAAAATTTACCCATTTAACAAACCTGCACATGGACCCCCCGAACCTATAATAAAAGGAGAAGGGGAAAAAAAATCAGTGTATTTTATCACATGCAAATTCAACATTAATTTTTTACAAATTAAAAACAATCTTGGCTCTTAAAAAATAGGCACTGCTACATCTAAATATATGAAAATTTCACTTGGGATATTAATAGGGTTTTGAAACAAATATACTGATTAAATTTTTTAAATACTGTTAGTATTTTCATAGACTTCTTTTAGTTTTGGGTGTTTTAATCGAATCAAAAACTAGATAAAGGTTCATATCTTCTATTTCTTACCTGCTGTCATTCCGAAGACAAAATAAGAATTTAGCAAAAGCTGCCCAATTTCACTGAGTCAAAATTAAGCTAAGAGATGAATTCATACCAAATTGCCTCTACGTTATTTAATAATACTAATAAAGGGAATAAATCTGTTGAACATTGTGCTGGGCTGGGTTAGAGACTAAGCTCCTGGTGTGTATTATTGGGTCTCACCTGGTCAATAACGCTTTGGAGTAGGTTTTAAACATCTTCCCACGGCTTTCGGGGTTCTATGCGGTCTGACTCCCACCTCTTCCACCACCAAAGCACACCCATGCCCTTACCTACACTGGATCACTCAGCCTCCACAACCTCTTGACCTTGACAGGATTCAAGTCTTTACTCAAAGATTCATCCTCAGAAAAACTGTCCCTGCCTGCCATGCCCATTGCTCTCTAAGCCCCTTATCCTGATTCTTCTTCAGCACTCTTGGCACTTCCGACCCTGACAGTCTATTTTCTCCACTTACCTGTGGACTGCCTGCCCGCTCCATGGGATTAAATCATCAAGAAGTTAGAAACTATTGCCACAGCTCTAGTACCTACAGCCAGTCCCATGATAGTCATTCCATGAACAGCTATTACTAATTAATGTTTTACAGATGAGAGGACTAAAAATGAGAGCTGCAAAACTTGGTGAAGGTCAACAGCTACACATTGGTAGGTAGAACCAGCAGCTGACCTGGGCAGGGCATGTAGACCCATGGCCAATAGCCTGCAGGTTCATTTCAAGAAGATCCAAATGCATGCACCTGAAATGAAAGACTAGACCCTTCACAGATGCATGTTCTCATGTGAGAAGAATACGCAAGGGTACCCCAAAGAGCAAAAATGAAGGCTGTCATTTTCCCCTGGATACCTGGATAAATGTTGTCAACTGCTTAGTGTCATTTATATGTACAGGATTACTTTGTTTTCTAAGGCAGACTGATCTGAAAATACTGTGCTGCCACTTGCCTAAGATTTAGACTTTTTATCTCACTTTTTTTTAAAAGAAGAAAGCTAGATTTGATGCTTTCATGTGCTAGGTCTGATGAACTATATTTTGGATTACCTTTTAAATACTTACCACTAGAAAGTTATTAATAAATGTGGGAAAATGTGGTTTTCTAGCATATAATCGTAAGCCCAACCAAGAATTATCTTATCAGTCTAAGAATATAAGGTAGGCTAAGAAGAGGATCTTTATTTATTTCACTTGGTGAAAAATCTCAGCCATCTAAAACAATACATAGCACATAGGAGGTGTTTAATAAACATTTGTTGAATGTTGACTGATTTGAAAGAATGAATAGGATAATTAGACAACTGTCTGAATATTCCATGCCAAAAACATTTCTCACTAAAGACACGCTGAAATTTAAGAGGGGAAAAGTCTTTTCAAGCCCACTGTCATCTTCTCTTCATTACTCTCTAAGCCCTGAATAAGCCCTGAAGTGTGAATAAATAGGGAAGTCTTCCCCAGCACAAGGAAAATATGCCTGATAAATGCATCCAAAGAGAAAACTTCAATTACTTTGTCTGTCAATCCATCTTCCTTCCCAAATGTGAAACTGACTCTAAACAAATATATGTAGTCATTTTTCTGTTTTCTGGGTCATCACACAGAGTGCACACTCCTGCCCCATCCTGGCACTTCCCTCTCTGTCTTTCACATGGGCACCCACAGACATGATTCAATTCTTAGTCACAATATCTCCATGAAAATTAGCAGCAGCAGCGCATTCCCAATTCTCCATAGGTAAAACTAAGACATGGATTGCTAAATGAGCTTTATGTACTCCCATGCAATACTAACTGGAAAAATACTAAAAGAATTACATTTTCCCAACACTGACATCCAGTTTCACTTAACTACAGCCTTTTTAGAGATAAGAAGACTTAAGGAGACAACATAGACTATAAATAGATGTCATGAGTATCAAATAGCTATGGTTATAAGTTATTTTTACATTTTTAATATTGTATAATAATTTTATTGTTTATTTTATAAAACAGGGTTATATTTTTAAGTACATAGAATCTATTAAGTATCAATTGTGTAGAACTGGAGCACTGAAGCACAAATACACAAAATACCACATTGTCAAACTAGGTAGGTGTTTTTACATCACAAAACGCTTCTTAATGCTTCTTAATCTACGTAATAATTATAGAATGTGATACAGTTTATAAAGTGATGGAATATAACAGTACTAACAAAATATTCCAGGTTACTATTTGGAATTTAATCAAGATTCTTGTGCTCAAAGTAGTAATCCTTATACTAAAGTTCAAGAAATTTCCCCATTGCGGGCCGGGCGCAGTGGCTCATACCTGTAATCTCAGCACTTTGGTAGGCTGAGGCAGGTGGATCACCTGAGGTCAGGAGTTCGAGATCAGCCTGGCCAACATGATGAAACCCCATCTCTATAAAAAATACAAAAATTACTTGGATGTGGTGGTGGGTGCCTGTAGTCCCAGCTACTGGGGAGGCTGGGGCAGGAGAATCCCTTGAATTAGGGCAGGACAGAGATGAGGGAGTGCAGAGGTTGCAGTGATCCCTGAGAGCACCATCTCACTCTAGCCTGGGTGAAAAAGTGAAGCTCTGCCTCAAAAAAAAGCGGGGGGGGAGGAGGTGCCAGGCATGGTGGCTCACGCCTGTAATCTCAGCACTTTGGGAGGCGGAGGCAAGCAGATCACCTGAGGTCAGGAGTTCAAGACCAGCCTGGCCAACACAGTGAAACACCATCTCTACTAAAAGTACAAAAATTATCCTGGCGTGGTGGCCGGCACCTGTAATCCCTTGGGAGGCTGAGGCAGGAGAACCACTTGAGCCCGGAGGCAGAGGTTACAGTAAGTGGAGATCGTGCCATTGCACTCCAGCCTGGGTGACAAAGGGAGACTCTGTCTCAAAAAAAAAAAAAAAAAAAAAAAACCAAAAGAAAAGAAATTTCCCCATTGCTACTAGGGAAGATCAACTGATATGAAATGAATCACTTACTCAGTGATAAAAGAGAAACTAGGTTTAGCATAGTTTCACCATCAAGAAAACCATGATGGATCAGAGCTAGCAGCAAACGTTTAATTTACTATAACAGAAATGCTCACTTGAAATACAAAAATTTGAATAGCAGTTAGTATTTTTTTGCCCTAAATATGTATTTCCAGAGCTAACGTCACTGCTCCAGAGTAGTTATCAAGCCAGCCTGCATAATGCTCCAAACTGCATTTTAATTTTTTAATGTGGTTAAAAATAACCTCACACATGAGGATATAGGAAAACAAATCTACACACTGAAGCACTAACTTTTAAAAAGACACAGAAAAACTAAAAAGCTAAAAATTAGAGTGAAATGTTAGTCTCTCATTGCCATAACTTTTAAATTCATCTTGATAAATAATTGTTATTATTCTTTTATAAAGATAGGGTCTTGCCATGTTGTCCAGGGTGGTCTCAAACTGCTGGACTCAAAACAATCCTCTCACCTCAGCCTCCCAAAGAGCTAGCATGACAGGCATGAGCCACCTCACCCAGCCCTTGATGATTCACTTATCAGAATTCCACGAATGTGACAAAGATTTAGGTACTAAATCATAAAGAAAATCACATCACAATGCTTTTCAAGAGATACAAAATTTAAGAAAACAAAAGACAAAATATCTAATAGTGCTTTTTTTCTCAACTTCTGAAAGTGAAAGAAAATGTGAAATGTCTGTGTATTAATAATTCTATGAACATAGAAAACAACAACAATATAAACCATGGGTCCAAAACAACAATTACATGCTGACGCCAAAATGGTCTAAGACAGGCATCAGCAAAATTTTTTCATAAAGGGCCAAAGTGTAAATATCTCAGACTTTGTAGACCAAACATTCTCTGCTGCAACTACTAAACTCTGTCACTGTTCCTTGAAACCAGCCACGGGCACTATTTAAACAAATGAGCGTGGCTGTGTGCCAGTAAAACATTACTTGTGAACGTTGCATTTTGAATTTCACATCACAAAATTTTATTCTTTTTGCTTTTTTTCGACTATTAAAATATGTAACAACCACTCTTAGCTTACAAGCCACACAAAAACTAGCAGCAAACTGGATCTGACTAGCAGGACAGTTTGCCAACTCTTGGTCTAAAGTGTTACGGAACCAACCTATATACATGAGACAAATACACATACACATGAAATAATAAAATCCAATAATATTTTACAAAAAGGTAAAAAATTTGCCCTCAAAAAGCTATGATTCTATCTGATTTTTCCCACCCATTTACCCTGAGAAATTCATAAGATTCATTTCTGTTTTAGCATGGGAAAGCCAGTCTTGGAATCTGTTTTTGAAAGGAATAAATAATATTGCACACATTAACGGAAGAGGAGAAGAAGAAAAATAAGGTAAAAACCCCTCAAACTAAGTAGCATTTAACACTTATGGCTATATATACATACTGGAAACTCAGTTTAAAAATCTAGACTTTAGGACAGTACATGCATATTTATAAGATGCTGTTTCCTCACTTCTAACAATATTGCTTTGAGAATGTAACTCCTCACTTTGGTCGATGGGTCAGCTGGGCACATCTCCACATTCTTTTATAACAAATTGGGTTTACACTGAGAAAACGCTTTTAGAATACTTTCAGTCTATAGCACACTTAATTACATATCATTTTAGACTGGTCACTAACCATATTTTTGTAACTTTTTTCCCCATGTAGATTCTACCTGAGGAATCATTTCTTATAATCCTTACTCTCCTATAATAATTACCACCAGGTTTAGTATACACTGTGGCTGATAAACAATTTCTAATTACTAAAGTTTGCTTAATGAGTAGTAAAATAAGAAATACCAGTATTTTCAGTTCTATATTGTGGCAAAAATATTTAATCTGATGGAGCAACGATAGTTTTCAGAAGTCCCATCTGCAGCCATGCACATAAGCACAGCCAGCGGGGTGCGGGAACTGCCAGTCCTTCCTTTTCCTCACTCAACTGCTGACACCTAAACCACTCTCAGGTCCAAACAATGAGCTGCAATCGGTTTGGGGGTGAGGGTCGAGCACACCCCTTCTGCAACTATCAGAAATAAGATAGACTTGACAAAAGTGTTATAAGACATAACACTCAGAGATCTTATGCTACAAAGGCCTAATATTAATTATTAAGTATTCTATTAGTCAACAGAAGAATAAATAATAAGAAAACATATAAATGCCTCCACGTCATTCTTCTGAAGTCAGAAGAGCCTTCAAAGGCCATATATGTACAACATCACTTCCCTTTCATACTCCTTTGTTCTTTCAATTACCTAACTGGCTGTACCAGGATACAACTGGCTTTGATCTTTATTACCATTTTGTTAATGGCCTGTGATAGAAACCTATGCTTTTAATATTTTTAAAGTTGACAGCTTAGTCTGAGATGGGCCACTGAAAAAAAGAAAAGGACAAGATGATGACAATAAATGATTTCTTTGGCCTCATTTATCAAGGGAGGTGAGTTATCTCATGCCAAAAATACAACGGAGTGGCTAGAAAAGATTCTGAAATACTTGGGCTTCTTTTTAAAAGTTAATTTTTTCAAGTCAAGTTTCAATCTAAGAACAATAATGAAATCAACTATCTAATGTTAAATATTTCAAATTTTTTATCAAATGAGAAGTTAACAGACAAAGCAAGAGTGAGTGCACTCTTCTGGGGCAATCTACCAGGACTAAAGCTAAGGGCCCTCCCCACTCTCACGGCCGTAGCCAGCCCAGCCCTCTGGATGCAGGCTGGATCCTCTTGAGAGGGCAGGAAAGACCGAAAGGCTGTCAGGGGGAGACACCTGTTTGGGAAACGACGGCCCCACAGGAGGAGCACAGCTGTGTCTTCCTCTTCCCCTCTCCCTATCACTAACAAGAACAGAAGCAGGAACTGGAATTTGGAAAAACAACTAAAGCTGATTTAAACAGTCATATTCAACAGCACACATACATACAAGAGAACAGGAGAGACAGAAAAGAGTGTGAGCTGCAGCTGCAAGGAAATAACCAACAGCTAGAAAAGTTCTGAAGTCCAGTGAAGCCATAGTGATAAAGACCTCAACGCTCCCTTCTTTAAAGTTGTAAGAAGTTAAATGTGGGGAGGAGAGGGCGGAACACAATGGGCATCATACTGTCAAAGCTTAGTGAGAAAATTAAACTCTACTTCACGTTTAAAAACTGCCTTCATAAGATTACTTACTAATGTAGTTATTCCTACACTTAGAAGGATTAATGAAAAACTTGGTATTTATTAAAAAGTATAAAAATTGTGTTGTACCTGAAATCTAAATCAGAACAACACATTTCACAGTTTGAATCCTGAATAGAGCAAACTCATCACCGAATCTGCACATCTAAAGTCCTTAAAGGGATGTCCAATGTCATAGCCTAAAAAGGGGTCCATTGCAATAATCAAGCTCTAAGCTGATTAGCATTCACCAGTCACCATCTTCCTACTTTTCCATCCCAGTAAGAAGTAGAATTCTTTTTGATGTTCAGTGGAACACATCTTACACTCATCAGAAAATCACTAAGCATTTCTTCAGTGCAAAGAATACCCATATTTATGTATTGCCATTTTATCTTCAGAACACTTTCAAGATCACTGGGGATTCCCCCTAGATCTCCCAGGTGCCAAGTGAGCCCCTAAGGCTGAGAAACGTTGCTGCCAAGGTCTCCTATCTGTGACAGATGGAGACTGTTATTTGGATTCCCCAACTAGAGTTCTACCCCTTAGACACATTTACCAGAAGAAATCACAATCTTTTTCTCATATCTGCTGCTTGGGAAAAGATCAACTGGGTAATTCCCACTAATCTAGCTAAGGTGTACTTGCAAATAAAAGAAGTATAATTTAAACTTTAAGGGGAGAGGGAGAGAAAACTCCTATAACCTGTCCTCTTAATTGCACCACTCTCACTAGCTAATCCTACTTTGACTGCCACATCCAAAGACCAACACCTTCATTCATTTAACCAATATTCCATGAACACATACTATGATTAAGACTCTTGTGTTCCTTTTTATTTTAAAACAAAACTTAAAACTAAAAGCAAACCTGATGGCATCCATGGATCGGAAGTTGGTTTGATCAAAGTGTTCACTTGCTCCCAGTTGAAGTCATCATCTTCAGCTTGACTATATCCACATGTGCTATACGGCTCATCAAAGAGGCAGCCACCTAAAATGTAAAGGAATAGAAAGTAATGTAAACACCAACCAGACCTCTGGAATAAGCTATGATGATTGCAGGAAGCGTTAGAATTGATGCCAAACTAAATCTGATTAGGTCTTTCCTCTCAGGAGCTGTGCATCCAACACTTACTGAATCCTTGCCGAGTGCTGGTGTGCATTAACCATGCCTCACCCACACCACTGTATTACACAGCTCTCCAAAAGCAATCTAATGTTGGTAGAAGTCAACTGAAGGTAAGACCTGGCCAGGCGTAGTGGCTCACGCCTGTAATCCCAACACTTTGGGAGGCCAAGGTGGGTGGGTCACCTGAGGTCAGGAGTTACAGACCAGCCTGGCCAACATGGTGAAACCCCATCTCTACAAAAATACAAAACTTAGCCAGGCATGATGGCAGGTGCCTGTAAACCCAGCTACTCGGGAGGCTGAGGTGGGAGAATCGCTTGAACCTGGGAGGCGAAGGTTGTAATGAGCTGAGATCATTCCATCACACTCCAGCCTAGACAACAGAGTGAGACTTCATCTCATAAAAAAAGAAAGACATAAGCAAATTTAAAATTTGTATTTTCCAGATGTATAGGAACTTGAAAAACTGCTCTTGCATTCAAAATTTTAAGGTAACTAACTTAAATGTTCAACGTGTTTTCAATGAAGGAAAAATATTTATAATTTGTCCAAAAAATGAAAAAAGAAATGCTTTCACCACAAACCTAGCACAATAGTAGAGTACAATAGGCAGTATAAGCCATGGACACAGCTTGCAAAATATTTTCCAAAGAATTATTCTAAATCTAACAAAGAAATAGGTTTTATTTAATACTTTGGAGATTTGGGGTCTCACAATTGAAAGAAATGATAAATTCACTTACAGTCCACACAAGTTTTAAAGGCAAAAATAAATTCAAGACTAAGCATGTGGTAAACATCTGCCTAATTCTGGTACTAGAAATGAAGCTACTTAAATAAAGAAACAAAGAATAATAGAAAATGCAGCATATACATAGCAATTCAGCTGTTTTAGCATCAATAGCATTCAGTACGTTGATGATTTTGTCCTATCCCATATCCTCTTAAATGCCTCCTGTTACTTTTTATAGTATCAGATCTTTCCTCCATGCTTCACATGGGGAAAGTGATTAATTAAATTAATCTTAATTATGAAAATTCTAATATCCATCATATAATGCTATTAATCATATTAATTCAAAAGATTATAACTGTTTGCCAATGATAACAATTAAGTGTTCTGGTCAAGGAAACATGAATTCAAGAATATTTTTACATTATGTCCACAATCTGTGTCCTGTTGGCAAGAAGATAAGTAAAACAGCCCCACTGTACAACCTCAGAGTGAAAACAAATGTTACAGGTCATCTTGTCCAACTTCTATCCAAATGCTCAGGTCAATTGTACAACTTCCCAGCCTGCCAGCCAGCCAGCCTCTGAACAGATGAGGCACTCAGAATTTTGTAAAGCATCCCGACTATGTAGAACATTCCCCCTTTAAAAGGCCCAAACTCTGCTTCTTGAAATGCATGCCCATTTATCTTTGTTCTATCCTGTGAAGAAATAGTTTAAAAAAAAAAAAAAACTTAGCTTTTGCACAGGAAAGCCTATTATCTGAAAAGAGCTGTCATAGGTCTTCACTACTCCAGGCAATAGGCAACCTATGCTTTGCTCTCTGTAATTCCTGCTACTAGAAGGTTTACAGACCCTTCAACCATCCTGGCAGCTATTCAGAATTCAACGGGCTACTGCCCTTGGCCCCATTCTGTTCTCAATAGTACAGACAGGGTGCTGGTCCATTCTCAGCCTCTGTGAGCCTGAAATCCCATATGGCTTTTTCACACCACTGCCATCGAGTCATCTTTCTACTTTTGTAACAAGGTAAACGATTTTCTGAATTCAAACTAGGACTCTCCATTTATACTTAATTCCATCTTGTGCTTTTAGTGCATCACTCCAGCCTACAGCTCTGACATTGTCATTCAATTTTGGTAATAGCCATCTTACCTAGTTTTGTGTTGTCTGCAAATCTGATGAGCATGCTTTCTAATTCTGCCTCCAAGTCTCTGATAAATAATGTTAAACATGATAGCATCAAGGAACTCAGACTGTCTGTCCCAGCTTTCTAGCTTCATCTTAGTTGTTAGCTCCAGACCTGATGGTGAAATGAGTGGCCCTACACACTGTCTTCTCTAACACTTTTAACAATGACTTGTTTCAATTAAACATTCCATTGAGAACAAAAAAACTCCAAAGATACAGCATTAATTCAATGTTTCACTTGACAACAGCTGGTCATTTATACTGCCCTCTTACTGAGTTTTAACCAGTCCAGAAACAAAATGGATTTGTTTAAAATGCATAATACTTTGTAATTTGGGGTATGAAATGTTAGAAGAATGCAAACATTTATGAGAAATATTTTCCCTTGGTTGCAAACCCTAATTTTGATGTAGAAAAGAGCTTCAGTACTGTAGCAATAAAGCCCAAATAGCAACAGCACTAATAATATTCAAAAAGAATGAAATCCTCAATTTTGTCAGAGAAGATCCCCACTGGAAACAGATAGCACTCAGACGAATGTCCTACAGTGCGATCTTAAACAGTGAGAAACAGTGATAAGCATCCACAAAATAACTTAAGGCTGGCTACGGACCTGGCTTGCAAAACCACTGTTGCACCAAAATAGAATAACATATAAAGCAAAAGCATGCACGTGTGACTAAGAGCAAACCCAGAAGACTAATATAACACTGCTGAAAGGTTATAATTTTCCCATTACACAAAGCTGTTCTTATCACTTGAAATGAAACAAAGTATGATATGGTTCTTTCTGGACTCATGAAGGATTATTGAGCTACTGGAAAATGGGATCAACTATGAATTTCATATTGCCCAATGAGGATACATTTCCCTGCACACCAATTTTCAGATCCACCTCTAGCCTTCGTTCAATAGATATGGGACCCCCCAAAATAGCAAAGATGGTTTATTGAGCTAAAATAAGATGAGATTAAAGTAAATGACATCAGAATTAAATAACCAAGTAAAGAAAGAACAAGTTAGTTTTCAGTTTTCAGGGCAGTTTTGGGTAGTAACAAAGTGTATAGGTTCTGAGTCAAACACCAGCATATCCCAATTCTTCCACTGTTAGCTTGGTGATTTTAGAGAAATCACTTAGTCTCCCAAGTCTATCTTTATCTACAAAAGAGAGATAATATGTGCCTCATGTGGTATTTCTGATGGTTAAACAGCAAATGTAAAGTCAGTATAACAAAGTTAGGTATGTTCAGCCAGCACCAGTTATAATCAGTTCTTAAATCCTTACAACAAGCACTCTGAAGAGTTCATTTCATCGCAACTAGTTGGAATATATAATTGAAAACTTTAAAGTACACTTCATGAGAAGATGAAGAGTTGTGAGCATTCATATAGGTAATACCCTGTGGGTGCCTCTATTAAACATGGAAGTGCCAAGAACAGGCAGCAGTTAATGAGGTTCTTCAAGTAAATATCCTGGGGAACAATGGAAAAAAATATGATAAGGAGGCAAAGTCCCCTGAAACACAGTAAAAAGAAGCATTTCTTGCAAATCAAAACTACATTGAGATACCATCTCACACCAGTTAGAATGGCGATCATTAAAAAATCTGGAGACAATAGATGCTGGAGAGGATGTGGAGAAATAGGAACACTTTTACACTGTTGGTGGGAGTGTAAATTAGTTCAACCATTGTGGAAGACA